>JAOVVB010145223.1:0-11955 GCA_028570985.1 Heterobranchus longifilis
TGTGTGTGTGTGTGTGTGTGTGTGTGTGTGTGTGTGTGTGTGTGTGTGTGTGTGTGTGTGTGTGTGTGTGTGTCATATCCTGCACTATGTATAACCTTTTAAACCCAGATTACTTTTCTTAGATTTCATGAGAAAGTGAAGAAAAGAACATCTTTCTCCAGTATATTCTGCTTGTTTCAACACTTCACTAGTTTGCATTGTATCTGTACACTAGTGCTGTCAAAGAATATTCTAAATTAAAATATATATTCAAATTGTAAATGAAAACAGATATTCAATTATGAAAATGTATATTTTATTGTGTAAAAAGCAGCACCTATTACTGTCTATGACACTACCACAACTGTCTGCCTCGCAGTGAAGTTACTGTGAATGCACAGCGGACATTTCCTGCTGCTGCCCCTTCACATTAAAAGCATTTAACTGGTGAAACACGACTGGACCTTTATTATGAAGGAGTCACAGGAAATGCAATGTGTTTGTCAGTGAGCTTGACATCGACAGTGTTTCAGCTAACTTGTGTCTCCAAAATAAAACAACAGACATTTTCTGTTGCTCACAGAATGATAGAAAAAGGCCAGTTATTGCCTGAATTCTTTATTAAAACAACAATAGTTTGTTTTCCTGCCCTCAGTATTCTGACACCTGCAGTATTAAACCGTATTTTCCGTTACCACCATTTTACGGTATAGTTTTAATATTTTGTCTGTTTATTTTGTAATGTGTAGGTATGTAGATCTTTTAAAAGACATGTTTATGTTGAAATAAAAACACATATACAAATAGTTATGTCTCTTGTTGTATTGATTTGCCCTTTTATGGACATAATGCGCAAAAATAGATATTCGAATTGGTTTGAACCTGTGTGTTTTTTAGTAGGAATAATTGAATAACACACTGATAATCTATTCTAAACCATGTAAAACATATTATACATGATATAAATTATATAAATGATCTGATTCTGATAAGTGATCATCCCGTGTGAGGGGAGTTTACATTCTCTTGATTTTTACCCTCACATGATAACATTTCATCCACTATATTTATTAGAAATAACAGAGTAGGCTACCTATCACTACTGTTTGTGACTGTACTTTTTAAATGACGTTATTATCCACATATTTGTCCGTTGTGTCTCTCGGAGCAGGCAGACACACAAACATGCAGCCTGCACACAACACACACACACACACACACACAACACACACACGCACACGCACACACCTGTGGTTAGTAAACAGCAGAGGAGCAGAATCGCTTGTTGACCAGCGTGGAGAAATGCGCTTCTGATGAAAGGGGGTCACCTGGGGATTTTGTGATCGTGGCGCTTCGCAGCAGTTCTGTACCTGGTGAAAACCCGCTGTTAGCAAGAAAACAAATACCGGTAAGCGCATTTCCTAAAAATGTCAAACTATCCCTTTAATGGTTAATGGGTCGTGTACTACGCAACTTTTTTGAGCAACAGCATTTTAGCAGGAAACCAAACGAGACGCAGGGATTGAAATTCATTCATTAATTCATTCAGTTTCTCATGAAGGGCTGGATCATATCCCAGCATGCATTGGTCAGAAGGCAGGGAATCATGGGTAAAGTGTAGAATCATAAGGAAACCACAATAGCAAGAGCATGCAAACTCCACATAGGATTAAAAAAATGTAAAATCTATTTAGTATATGATTTTGGGTTTTAGTCACTGTTTTATACTGAAGTCATCATCACATTCTCTCATTCATGATTAGCCAACAAGCCTCTGGCTTCACTGTGATCCATACATAGGCATGTGTAATCTAGAAAAATGTGTTTACCAGTGCAATGTTTACATAACAACAGTGACAAAAAAAACATTCAAAACGGTTATAAATCAGACTGGAAGGTTCATAACGGGACATTTTTCCTCCATAGATGACTGTTAGCATCAAAGCTTTTGTCATGCAAAGCACTGAACCCTTTATCATGTGTGTTACGTAGATTAGGTTGTTATGATATGTACTCTTTCACTCAAGAATGCTCTGGGGGTTCGTCTTTTTTATATTTAAATGTTTTTTCTGTGGATTCTCAAGACTGTAGGGCAGAAAGGATTTGTACTGTAAATAAAATAGAGACGAGAGGTTAGGATGACTGTCGATGTGGATCTTGTGCTTATAGCTGAATGTGTCGAGGTAACCGAAGCAGGGACATTTTTCGATGTGCAGATGTTAAATGGTGAGTTTGTTAAGTCACAAATGGCAATACAATCCGCTGTAAAAATGTTTCAACACAGCCAACAGCATCTTTGTGCTGTTTCTCATTTACTGTTTTGTTTGTTTCCCTTTAAACCCCATTTTTACATTTTTAAATTATATTTGATACACTGTTATTTCATTATTTAACGGAAAATGTTGTCAGAACGATTTGGCTGATTTAGGATCGGGTGCACACGCATAAATACAAACGCATCTTTTTAAGGAAAATGGCTGGGTGATTATTGATAGTGATTACTGATCTAAAGAATATCAGTATTCTATCATATGTAGATGTGCTAGTCCACCATCAATTTACAGAATAGCTCTTTATATGATTCTAGAAAGCAATTAGTAATGTTGCAAGATTAATTATAGTAAAGATGTTTTGTTGCTGCCTAGCAAATGTGTTGCTACTATATTAATAGTCAGTAGATATAAGTTTAAAAAAAACAACACAAGTCTGTATGTATTCCAACACCACCACAACGTTGCCTTGATGTTACATAAGGACTGAATACCAAATCTGTGTATCAAAATGAAAAAAAGGCTCCTCAATAAACTGAAATGCTCACTAAAATGTGTTTTATGACAATTGAATCATCCCAGGAAAGTTCAGTATGTGATGCTTCGCGTATTGTAAACTGCATGGTCTATGTCTTAATATGTGCTGATGAGACATTTAATCATTGTTTTTGTGCTTGTAGTTTTTACACGTGTTGTTTAAAGTTATACTAAGGGCTGCAACAAGGGATGAGATAGTAGAGACATCCTGGTGTGAAATCACATTGTGCCAGTTATCTGTGGACATCAGAAATCAACCCGATCTTCCAACTCGTTCTTCTGACTAGTCCCTATATAGGGTGCTGAATATCCCTATATATTCAGCACCCTATATAGGGAGTTCCAGCACACTATATAGGGCTATTTGGCACCCTATATAGGGAAATTCAGCACACTGCATAGGGAAATTCAGCACACTACATAGGGAAATTCAGTACATTATATCGGGATATTCGGCACCCTATATAGGGATATTCGGCTCACTACATAGGGCTATTCGGCACCCTATATGGGGATTTAGGCTTAGGGCATCATCATTTTATCATAGGGCTTTTCAACACACTAAATAGGTCTTTTCAACACACTAGGGCTACTCTAGTAGTTTGAGATGCAGAGTTATCATATCATGCTCCCTGGCTAGATGAATATGGGAAAGCAGGAATCAAAGACTAATAATGATGGGTTTGTATTTCAATAAGAAACAGTTTACTTGGTTTTACTCTCTCGAACGCTCCTCTTTTGTTCCAAACTCTGGTTGGTCCAAACCACCTGGTTGATGAAGGAAACGCTCTGCTCGTCAACCTCCGTCAGACGGACATCACATTCTGTTACGCTGGTGTTCTGAGACATCGCCTCCTCCAGAGCTTTACCTCCATCCTACACACACACACGCACGGACGCGCGCACACACACACACACACACACACACACACACGCACACCACACGTAGAGAGAGAACAAGTGTAGACTATAAAAACACAGAAAAGACAAAAACAACGTAACAATTACAGACCAAATGCACGCGAGACAATAACAATGTCATGTAATAAAATAGATGATTTAAAAGCTATAATAACAGTAACAGTAGTAAAACAAAGTGAAAAATAAATAACTATATAAAATAGATTAAAAAAATGAAACAATAAAAATGATGAAAAATGTAATAAAATAGATTTATAAGCTATAATAACAGTAGTAGTGGTAAAAACTAGATTAAAGACCTAGATAAAATAGTTTAAAAAGACGAAACATTAAAAATGATGACAATAAAATAGATTTAAAAGCTATAATAAACAACAAACTGCTGTCTTTTATGAAATCAAATAATTATTAATTTCGTACACTGCGCTGTAACTTTTATTGTTGTATTTGATCTATTTTGGCTTGTTTTTTTTATTTCGTTTTCAAATGTCCTTTTAATATTTTATGTAAATGTGCTATATAAATCTTTCAACTTTTCTTCTTTTGGGATGTGTTTATTGCGAAAGTTGATATTGCGATGACGATAAAAAAACGATATATTGTGCAGCCCTATTCAAAAACTACAATAATAATAATAATAATAATAAAGTAGTTAAATAAATGCTAGATAAAATAGATTAAAAAGAACAAAGATAAAACAAAACAAAGATAAATTATATATGACATAAATACAATAAAATAAGTGAATAAAATGATGTAAATAATGTCTATAATCCATAGGTAAGGTAAATAAGTAGGTTTCAGAAACAAACACTGGTGCTGATGTATATTATGTCTATGTTGAACACATGATAGGATTCTGAAAACAGTTCTGATAACCTTGAATAATCACCTCTGGGTAACTCTTGTTGTCTGAAATAGCTCACACTTTCTAAACTGCTTATTGCGAGTGTCATCTGTGTTTTATTGTTATGAACGGGCATTTCTATTTTTGTGAACAGTCGACCAAGGTCACAGATATTGATGGGACTGCACGTTGCATTTCTGCTACGTGGGTGATTTTTGATCCTCCGCAGTGTATTCCCGTCAGACATACGTATACTGTACAGTGAAATGCTGAAGGAGAGACTATGTATGAGAAGAGGAAAATCTGATCTCATGGGGAAACAACACTTACTTACTTAGCTTTCCATTATTGCATGTTTTCCACATATATCTATGAATAATTTACAATACTTTCAAGCTATTCTGTCTGTTACCGTCACTGTACTATGTCTCTGCAGGCACTAGCATGCTTTGGGAAGGAAATCCAGTGTTTCAAAATATAACGCAGTGTTTCAAAGTGCCTCCCCTGACTCAAAAGAACCACTTGCTGCGCACACACAAAGACATTTTAAAGGGTTACTTGCAACATTTTTGTTGAAAATGTTCCTTTTGTCCCCTCCGTTAGGAAAAAAAAGATATTTCTTTATCCATGCTATGTTTTGATGTAGGACTCTTTTCATTTTTCATTCTCCTCATAAAATTGTGACTTTTGTTTTCTCAAAACATTACGACTTTTTTCTCACGAAATTATGATTTTCTTTTTCTCAAAATATTACGACTCTTTTCTCATAAAATTCTGACTTTTTTCTCGAAACAATACAACTTTTTTTCTCATAAAATTCTGACTTGTTTTCTCAAAATATTATGACTTTTTTTCTCATGAAATTATCATTTTCTTTTTCTAAAAATATTACGACTCTTTTCTCATAAAATTGTGACTTTTTTTCTCAAAACATTACGACTTTTTTCTCAAGAAATTGTGATTTTTTTTTTCTCAAAATATTACGACTCTTTTCTCATAAAATTCTGACTTTTTTCTCAAAACATTTCGACTTTTTTCTCATGAAATTATGATTTGTTTTCTCTTGAAATATTACAACTCTTTTCTCATAAAATTCTGACTTTTTTCTCGAAACAATACGACTTTTTTCTCGAAACAATACAACTTTTTTCTCATAAAATTCTGACTTGTTTTCTCCAAACATTATGACTTTTTTCTCATGAAATTATGATTTTTTTTCTCTCAAAATATTACAACTCTTTTCTCATAAAATTCTGACTATTTTCTCGAAACAATACAACTTTTTTCTCATAAAATTGTGACTTTTTTTCTCAGAACATTACGAATTTCTTTTCAATTCAGTCAATTTGTAAGGATACACGATCAACTCATTGTGTGTTTTTTATTGCGATCCACAATAAAATCGATTATTGTCCCATCCCTAGTGACAACATGGCCTTCTCTCTGGCATCACCTTCAGGTAAAAACATGGATTGTCCCACTGGTAGTAAGGATCTAAGAATTAGCTATTTACTTACCACGCCCAGGTTGTTGCAGGAGAGATTGATGCTCTTCAGGGTGTTGCTCTGAACGAGAACTTTAGCCAGTGCGATGGCAGTATACCCTGTCACCTCATTGGCTCCCAGGTGCAGGTGGAGCAGGGTGGTGTTGTTCAGCAGGGCCTTGCTTATAGCCTGCCCGCCCTCATCTCTCAAGCGGTTGAGACGCAGGTTGAGTGACAAAAGGGTGGAGTTCTGGGACAAGGCGTGAGCTATCGCTTTAGCTCCCGGGCCTCTGATATTGTTGTCACACATGTTCAGGATCTCCAGTTTACTCCTGGTGAGCAGCTTGCCGAGGGCTCTGGCTCCTTTGTCTCCGATCAGGTTGTGAGAGAAGTCGAGCTCCCTCAGGGACGGGTGGTCCAAAAGGTATTTCACCAGCAGCCGGCACTTTTTATCCTCAATGTGGCTTTCATGGAGCTTTAGAAGCTGTGGAAACAAGATATTATGAAGATTATGTGGTGAGTAGTACAACAAATGGAATCACTAAGAGCACAGATAAGATGGTATGCAGTAGGACATGACAATAACTGACTGTATGAATTTGCCACATGTTGAAATGCTATTTACATGCCAGCAACACAGAACAATGAGGGACTATGGTTTATATAATGTAAAATGAAGTAGGGCTGGGCAATTCATCAAAATGTATTCTTCCAACGATTATGAAAACAAGATTATTATTATATTAAAACGATTATTATGCTGCATTCTGTTTCACAACGATGCTCTCGTTTTGTCTTGTGTTATAAATCCAGCGCACCCCCTTTACTTACAGTGGTGCACTTTGTCCGTATTTGCTGAGTTACTAACTGGAATATGTTTACCAAAATGTTGAAATGTTGCAAATTTATTTTGGTCTCATTTATTTTTGTTCTTTATGTATTGAAGTATAATATATCATAATATCTAGTAGTTCTCAGTAGGTTGCAGAAGTGCACTAATATTACAAGTTGATGTTATTTATTTTGATTATATATTATTTACTTATTTATTTAAATGTGTATATATATATATATATATATATATATAATATTATTTATCTATTGTTTTACACTTATTTTTTTGTTTTTCAGTTGAAAACAAATCCTGTTAAAAGCACATTTTCTTTTAAAAGTTCAATAAATGCATGATGTTACCAAAGTCAATGAGTAATCATGTTAAATAATCGTGATCGCAATATTTATTCTTGGCATAATCAAGCAGCTCTAAAATAAAGTATATCAAAGAAATATCAATACAATTTGTTGATTGATCACCTAGTCAATTGACAAAATAAATAATTGCCAATTCTTTTAAATAATTAAGTAGTCGTGAAAGTCATGTATCACACAAAATGTGTGATAAGCTGTTCAAATGTGGAGAATTGCTGCTTTTCTCTGTTTCATCATTGTAACTTAAATATCGTTGGGTTTTAGACTGTTGGCCAAACACAACAAACTGTCAGAATTGTCCCCTGGGAAATTGTGGTTGCCATTTTTACTTCAAATAATTTCTTGTGTGGTTTCCATATCATGCACAGAAATCAGTAGCAGATAAATTCCATGTTCTCGTGTAGTCAGAAATTAATGTGACAAAACCTTTGTGTCAAATAGTGACTTATTTGGGTTGCAGCCAGAGGCTCTGCTGTCTTTTCTTTGATGTAAATAGAGCATGAATTTAATGCTTGGGTAGTGCCAACAACAATTTTCCTGTTTCATGACATTGGGGACTGTAAAAGTGTCTGTAAATGATGCTTTTGTAACTGGCAAGGAAGTCAGAAGTGCTGAATGACAACAAACAAACAAACATGCTCCAGATACTCAGGCAGCGAGCCATAAACCAGTGAGGAGGAATCAATATTTACCTTCAAACTCTTACAGGACTTCAGGGCCTTGGCGAGGGACTCACAGTCTCTGTCGGTCATCTCAAACATCTTCCATTCAAAGTTCATACCACATTGTTTGACCCTGTACACTAAATGGAGCTCTTCCAGTTTTGTCAGCTTGTGGAGCAGGATGTTAAATTTAAAGTGGTCCATAGATGTTCCGTCGTACTCATTGTCACTTGCCAACTCTGAGCCACATTCCTCCTCCTCCTCGTTCTGGGGCTCCTTGACAGGCGGCAGGAGCTGAGAGATGTCCAGCCTCTTGACATAGTTCTTACAAAGAGGTACCATATCTAGAACTGTATTTAGCTCTGTTACATCTGGGATGAAAAGCTCAATCATGTTCTCCATGTGCCTCTCAAAGAACATTCGTTTCCAGCTGCGGCCATAATGAGAGACGTCACAAAGGTCCCACCGCTGCTCGCAGCAGCGCTTCCAGTAGACACCGTCGTGGATCAGGTTGGCCGTCACACGCAGGGGCAGCGATGTAGACAGTCTCTCCTGCACAAAGTCTTTCTGGACGGGTGTAAGGTCTTCATATATGGGCTTTTCTGTAACAGGTAAGTTTGCATAAAGTTTCATTTATATTTTAAGTAAGTGTGTAAAAGTGTGTAAAAATTATCAGGGGTGTAAATCACAAATTTCATCACGATACGATATTATATTGATTCTTTGGGCAACAATGCGATATATCACAAAGTCTGCTATGGTACGATTTCGATTCGAGTCAATTAATTTACATTAATTCATTACATTTATACCAACTCGCAAAAAGCAACTAAAATATGATTTGACTATTTTTAGAATTGTCAAATCCTATTTCAGTGAGCTCTTCCGCACATTTAAATTAAAAAGCAATCTATTCTTTTTAATAAAAACAATGAAACTAGACTAAATGCCACATTTCTCATGTTTAAGTGCAAATGTTTTTATTTTTTTATTTTTTTATATCAGTTAACTTAAAAACCTCTTGATGACCTTTCAATTAGTGCCATGGGGATTTTAAAATAAAGGCATATCTTAAAGATGATGATTGATGTTTTCACTTTGCATCATTGGATCATTGATCATTGAATCAATATATCGATCCACATTGTTACACCCATGAATGGTACTAAAAACAAGAGCATACCCTCAAAGTTTGTCACGATGCTTTGCAGACAGAGCTTTGATAGACAAGGCACTATAGCCAGGGACCAGTCTGGATCTTCAGCAATGATCCTCCTCATATTTCTGAAGTCTGCAGCTGGGTTGAGGTTGGCTGCAGGAGGATAAGGGGACCTGGACATTGTTGCTATCCTCTGCTTAAAGAGAAGAAACATTAAATTAGGCTACACAGTTGCACATCCTAGCAATTGTAGATAGTCTTGCTTATTTTCTGGTGTTTTTATGTGAGGATAGATTGTTTAATGACATTTAACGCTTAAATAAATTGACTCTAACTATAATTATCTAGCTAGCTTATGGGCTAACGTCAACATGCTGCCACATTCTGCTGCTAGCTAAAACTGTCTCTAAAGTTAAGCAGCCCCTCCACGCTAATGTTAGCTAAAGTGCGACGAGCTTATCACTACGGCTATGTAGTGAATCGTTGAAAAACCTGGTAAAAAGTGGTAAATGTGTTTTTTTTATACCATTTAACGTTAGTTAATTACTTACACACAACTCGGTGTAAATTTACCCACAGTGCGCTGGTCTGAGCTTCAACTGTCTCCTACATGGATACCTCTTCTCCTAGGTAACAGGACGCTCTTAGTTTACTTCCATAACCCTGGGTTGTTGGTCGTGTCTAGAAAGTAACCCTAGATTTACTGATCTCGCGAGGTGGGTAAGATTAGGCATCCATCTGGAATTGAGTCTCGCGAGTTTCTGGTTTCTGCCCGTTTTCGCCATGGTTTTCGCCGGTGTTTGCAAATCTAGGGTTATCTTATAGACATGAGCACTCAGCACATGCAACCGTGTATGTATGATATATTGTGCTATCTATGTGAAATTAATAATTATATTATTAAGTAATTAAATATTAATTTGATGTTGTTGTAGAAAATGTATGTGGCGAAAGTTGCATATTGCCTGGCATAGGAAATGTGCAGTTTTACTTGAATACTGCATAACTTCCCCACAGGCACTATAAATAAACAAGGAAAAAATGTTTTCATTATTTTCCAAATACCAATTCATTGTATTAATCAGTAGCCTAATCACAAATTACCTTAAAGGCATTGCTATGTAGCCTATTAATTATTTAATACAGGAAAAAAAGACAGCTCTGCAAAATTACGATTAGACTGCCTAATTATTTAACAATTGGACAAAAGGAAGACCATTGATATGAGTGCTGAGTGAGTGTGTTTTGTCTGTGTGACATCAGTGTTACGGGAGGCTGTGTGCTGGAGCTGCTGCAGTGTTCAGCCTGATCATGCTGTGAGGAACATTTGGATTCTATAAAACTGGCAGATGGACCAGGGGCCTTTTGGATACGAGCATACTGGAGTGAATCCATCTTTCTTACAAACAACAACAACACAAAGCAGGCTCACACAGCTACAATCCTACCTGTCATTAAATAATAGAAAATAAGTGAACAGTAACAGATAAATATGGTTTTCTCCATCCTCCAACCAAATCTGCTGTTAAGCAATGCTGACATAAATTAAAATTCTGATTCCTTTTAAGATGACAGACAAAATTATATAGAAAACACATGACTGGTCAGTAGGATGTGCATGTATATTAAAACATCTATTATCTATTTAGCTATAACATACAATATTTCTAACAGGACACTGTATGGATGTGGGATGATCCACTCATGTTAAGGTCCTCCTCAAGACACATTTTAAAGTATGTAAAAAAATTACTCTGCTATGATTAATATTTGTTTAACATGATTTTCCCACAAAAATGTCTGAATCCAGATTTTTGAGACTGTGGGCACGGGATATCTGGTTTGCACAGAAGACCTGCTATATTCTGTGGGGAAATGACTACGAGTTAGTTGAGCTATAAAAAAAAAGTTAAAAGTAAAGATCCTACCTGATTAAAAACACACTACAGGCACAAGGTAACATTAAAGACATTTTAACTTCCTAGAACCTAAATAGGATGGATTCAAATAGCTTGTTTTGTCTGAACAGTCCAAAATCCAGAGATATTTGGAATAAGACAAAGAAAAGCATCAAATCTGCACATTTGAGAAGAGACAGAGAGAGAGAGAGAGAGAGAGAGAGAGAGAGAGAGATGCATTGTCTGTAAATATTATTGAAAATATCCACATAAACAATAATCAATTATTCAAGCACATTAATCGATAATTTTCTGTGCAATTCTTTTCTTTTTTTGCATTAAGGGGTTAAGGAATTGGGGAGGGGGGAGACGTTCTGTTGTATTAGTTTGTTCATGTTCTTTATTTATTATTATTTTGTATAATTGTATTATTATTATTGTATGTATGTATTATTTCTTATTCTATTTTTTTCTTTAAAATGGCTTTGATTTCCTTGTAAAGAAAATATATTATTTCTGCTGTTAGAGCTTTTATACTGTTCATATTGTGTGCCATATGCTTTGGCAATACTGTACTTTGTCATGGTCATGCCAATAAAGCCATTTGTGAGAGAGAGAGAGAGAAAGAGAGAGAGAGAGAGAGAGGAGGGGGAAAGAGAGAGAGAGAAAGAGAAAGAGAGAGAGAGAGAGACAGACAGAGAGAGAGAGAGACTGAGAGAGAGAGAGAGAGAGAGACACACAGAGAGAGAGACAGAGAGACACACAGAGAGAGAGAGAGAGAGACAGACAGAGAGGGAGACAGACAGAGAGAGACAGAGAGAGAGAGACTGAGAGACACAGAGAGAGAGAGAGAGGGAGACAGACAGAGAGAGAGAGAGAGAGAGGCAGACAGACAGAGAGAGAGGGAGACAGAGACAGAGAGAGAGACACTGACAGAGAGAAAGAGAGGCAGACAGGGAGAGAGAGAGACAGAGAGAGAGGGGCAGACAG
>JAOVVB010145242.1:0-26099 GCA_028570985.1 Heterobranchus longifilis
AATAACTCACCATCAACAAAAGAGACAGATTACCTGACAGCTTCATATAGTCTAATTATTTTTTCTTTATGCATTTTCTTGAACTGAAAAAAATATTTATACAACCCTTTAAATCATTCTGTAGAGAATTCCACAGTTTGATGCCAACCACTGAAGTCAACGCATTCTCATGAACAGGTTTGTATGATATCTTATGAAAAGTTACGCACAACAATTCGTATGATATCATGTGAAATATGACCAATGTTGTATTTAACGGGGTGAAATACTCCATAGTGAAACAGCTGTTTTCCGCCCACTTTAAACACATGACGGTTGCGACGTGACGGTCGCTGTTTTAAACACGTCATTAACATAGTGATTAACGTTGTGAAACTGGACTACTTCAGTTAGGTTCTGGCAACAAAACGACTTGGTAGGTTAGTAAAACACTGGGATTGCTTTAACATTCCTACTTTAGAAATAAAGCGGTCGCACACATAAACACAACAACAAATATGGTGACATAGGACGTCACATAACTAACGAACTGAGGTTAAAAATATCAACGTTGACGGGATGCAAACACCGGCCTCCTGGGTGAAAGTCCCGTGTGTGATTAAACCATCCACCTCCCGTCCGTCCATAAGATGAAACTTTCTTCTATGGACAAAAAACTTTCTGTTTTCTATATAGTTTTATAGTGTGTCTCAAACAGTCTTGCAGAGATAACTTTTTCAACAATACCCCCACACACACACATGGAGATTGCTAAGGCCCACACCTGTCAGTCTTTCTCCACAGCCTCATGTTTCAATCACTGCTAACACTTACTGACAGTGGCTAAATATTCCCAATGGCTGACCCACTCATCATGTCGATGAAGATGTGTCACAGACAGTGTTGTGCTTTGAGTCTGCAGCCGGTAGAAGACAGACTGACTCTTGTCCACCAAATATACCGTCTAACAGGACAACTCCTATATGAAAGGAAAGTTTATTTTAGAGCAGTGCTCAGTCAAGTCCTCAGGCACCGGACCAAGCAGTGGTTACAAATCTGAGTAGTGTCATTTCTGGAGTTGATATTATTAGTAGTATTATTATTATTGCAGGATTGCCACACTCCTCTGTTGCAGAATTGACCTGGATGACATATTACATTGTATTTCTGTGGCCATTTTCCAATGACTATATTCTGTCACATATATTCTGTACACAAAACAAACAAAAGACTCGGAAAAGCTCAAATCTCAAAGAATACAGAGGAGCCAACATAGAATCTAATCTAACTTTTCTAGCCACTTGGGTTCATAAATATAAAGCTAGACAAGTGACACTAAAAAAAAAATACTCACTGTGGCCGAGACTCTTAACAGGCCTCCTAATACGTATGCATATTATGTTTTAAATTCCTCTTTGATGTTTTTAAATCTCGTCTGAAATTTGGTAAAGCATGAAAACTGCCCCTTTCTTCTCAATGCTTTCCTATGAAGGCCTTTTGTTATTCTTCTCCCCCCACAAGCGTCCGGTGGTGGTTTCAAATTTCTCCTTGGCTTACAAAGATCTGGAGATCTCTGAGCTTTTGAATGCATCTGGAGCACTGACTTCACGTGCTCCGACGTAAAGGTTTTGGTTTGGTCAATTCAGAGGACATGTCTCCACAGCTTGAGTTCCGTTTTCATGATTATATATTGACTGTTTTATTTCATTATTTGTTCTTTAAGAAGAAAATGAGAAAATAAAGTAACAGCATGGGATGGAGCAAAGCCTTTGCTGCTTTGTAACCACTGAGTTGTACAATTTAAACAATGGCAAGGGGGGAAGTAATACAATAATTAGATCCCCCTCTTTAATTCTTGTTGAATTTTGGCTATTTTGTAGTCTTTTGACAGCCTTTGTTTTGGACTGGTGTTGAGTCCCAAGCTACTTATAGTTGGGCCTCTCACTCGAGGGAGGCGAACAACAGCTCAAAGACAAATGATCTACTCGCCCCGTACTGCTGTAACCAGGGTTCCTGGGCAGCCGGCCCATACAAGTGAATTTGTAGTTCTGAGTGCAAGAGCATTTCATGTTTGTGAAGGATTTTAAATTTCATGGAGGTGTAGTGTTGATCAGTGCTGGTGAACAAAAACACAGAAAAACCCTTTACCTTTTATATAAGTCAGAGGTGTCCAACTATTTTTGAATGCAGGCCAGATTAGATAATGTGAAAATACCTGGGAGCTTGCCGCAATTCTCACATCATATGGGTTATTTTAAAAAGAGCTTTCCTTTGAATCCTTCGGCTGTGTAAAATATGAAATATGCTTCGTAATGTCTCCTCAGTTGACATTGAAGTCTTTCATAACAGCGACGGTCTCTTGGCAAACTGTTTCGGCTTTCAGTGAAAACATTCAACTTTCCACCACGGCCACGATTGGCCCCCAGGCCTGACTTTGGACATGCCTGATATAAGTGGATACTGGGAGAGTGAGAAATTCTAACAATATGTGGGGAAATCAACATCTTGCTTCCATTGTTCTGTCCTCTTTATCTGACTTTAAAATAAGTCTGCATAAAAACAGGAATAGTCTTTAATTTCCCCTTTGATTAGACTGGCGGGGAACTCTGTTCCTTCTTTGGTCTCCCTCCAGTAGGCATGTGTGATAGGAAAGGTCCTAATCCCCCAGAGTAAAGGAGTCTGTTGTGGGGGAAACTCTTATGAGAACATATGGTCACAAAGTGTGTGGTTCCGGGGTCATGCTGGTGGTTTTTAACAAGATCACCAGAGCAGAGCACTCTTTTCTTATCATCATTTGCATGACTCTCAACATGTTGTGCATATATTATGATGTAATGTTATCTAATATGTGTTGGCTTTCTTTGAACCATATGCTGAACTGCTCTGAAGAGCTCAACTGTTCACCGGTTTCTTTGAGACCAGACAATGACCCATCGTAGCTCAGCCTAAACCCTTTTTTTGTAGATTTTGTTTTCCGGACAAGGTGTGAAAAATAAGTTTTTACTACAGGAACTCTAGATTCTGTGTCCAACACTATCAAGATGGGAGTAGTGAATATGCTTCATTCCCCTGGTGGTCATTTTTAACTCACACCACACATGGGGTGGGAACAGCACGTATAGCCCAGCAATGACCTGCTGTTTAAAATGTACATCATAAAAATGTCAGTTAGAGGAAAAGCATTTATCATCTCACAGATTCCCACTGGAAAACATATTAGAAACAAATGGGTCCAGAATCTGGAGGGATGTAGTGTCATAGCTTTAGGTCATGTACTTGACACCCAGCTACTATCCCAACCTGCAGCTATTTAGCTAATCTATAGTGTCCCTGCCTAATCTAAGCAGCTGTGGTAGTTTGGTGATCACACAGAGACGCACTGATCCAGAAGTGTTTGCTTTAAAAAGAACCAGGTGTGAAATTGATGAGTGCGATTCTGTGTTTTGGTGAAAATGTTTTAATGAGCTGAAAACATTTTAACCGTTACATGCACACCTGGAAAACACTAAGTGCCGTGTAAGAGAGGACATTGCTGGTGAACGGTGAAAGACAACAACAGTTTGCAGGTGTTTTTAGTGGCACGTGTTCACACTTTTAGGTCTATCCACATTTCTTACATGTCGAAGTAATATGTCTTATATGAGCTCAGACTGAGACAACGAACGGAAGAGATGCATCTACAGCTGAATAAGCGTGAATAACAATTTTAGATTTAGATGCGGTTAACTGTAGCTAAAATAACAAAGCCAACACACATTTGGACAGGATTAAATCACATATATGTTCTGCAATGATTATGTTATCCTCCTGCTTCCCTTTATCAAAATAATCACATCTGAGCAGTGCTTAAGACTACATGCAATGAATTTACAAGATCAAAGTGGATATGAAACCATTTCTTCTCATTGATGTGTCAAAGTCACTCAAAGATAAACAATTGTCACAGCTAATGTGCCTTACTCACTGAATTCTAAATAGAGCAAACCTAAATATTGCTGTTAAACGTA
Source organism: Heterobranchus longifilis (assembly GCA_028570985.1). Taxonomy (NCBI): domain Eukaryota; kingdom Metazoa; phylum Chordata; class Actinopteri; order Siluriformes; family Clariidae; genus Heterobranchus; species Heterobranchus longifilis. The sequence goes on from JAOVVB010145242.1 coordinate 3,987, forward strand.
AACTCTATCTCTCTGTGATTACTGACATAATCCTCTTGAGGCTGTCTGATTTACAAGACCCTTAAATAAATACAGGTACCTACTGTGTGTCTGATATGTATCCAGCATAGACCATACTGTACTGTTTATAAGATGTGAAAGATACTCTATGCTCCGCGCTGAAGTCACTTTTAAAGGCTGACTTAGGGTCAGCTTCCCCACCTGCTGTTTAAACATCAAAAATATAAAATATACAAGGCCAGTTTCCTCATTTAGGGATGATAAAATAGTCATTTTATTACATCTCTTTGCAAACCTGAGTTATGCAGGCAAAATATTTCGTACTCTATTGGCCTCGCTGAATCCAGAGAAAAAAGAGTAATTTTTTATCTTTCTGTCATGGACTTTACCCATGCATTCATGAAAGGCACCGTCGCTGCACTGTTAAAGGTCGGCTCTCACCTAATGAATTATAGCATCATGCAGAGTTCATTGCCACATCAATGAATTCAGCAATACGTTCACAGATAACAGATACTGTATGATAATAGAAAGCAATATTATGTATTTGAAGTAAAGTACATGCTTGGTTGGTGGTTTAGCACCAAAGCAAGTACAGTATCTTCTTTAAGATATGTCTGGTACCACCCATCTCTGTTATTAAGTCTATAGAGACGGAAGTGATAACAGGCCGCACACTCTGCATGCTTCTTCAGCACATTTCCTCACCGCTCCGTGTTCATTGCTAATATTCTCATTAGGGCCAGTGGAACGGCCGCCTAACATGTTTTCTCAGCCGGTGTGTGACATCATCACATTTCAAAAGCACCTCATAAACACATAGTGCTCGGCTGAGGTCGGGTCTGGGAAAGCTTACAGCCACCCCTCCACCCGCCTCGTCATTGTCTCTGGAGTGACAGTGATCTAACAGACCATGAATGATGAAAGCAGCCGAAAAAAGTATAAAATTGAGGAGATTATGAAATATGGTTCAGAACTAGGTTTAAATAGGTCTGCTGTATCGCAGCATTAATTACTAATCAGGTCTTAGGTGTGCTCACTGGGTACCAGGCTGCACTATGTGGAGAAATTAGATTAATTCTGCCATTAAGGATTTTCTGGAATGTCTACAAATAATCCTGCCTTTATTTAAAAGAAAAGAAAAAATCTACCTCAAAAGGCAGTGAAATATCAAACAAAGAAAAGCTTACCAAAAAAAGTCAGTCCCTGGTCAGCCAAAAGGTCTTAAGTCAATTCATAAGAATACGGCTGAAGACTTCAAAGGTGTGAAGTGTGTTTTCCAACAGTATTGCCCTTTATACCTCTAACCAAAGGCCACACAGCGTGCAGAACAAAAAGTGAAATATCTCTAAAATGGAGACTTTGATCTCCACAGCGAGTGTTTGGCAAAGACAAAAATGTTTCCCCACATAACTGCTTAATGTGGCTAAAAGAAAAGGCAGTAGTCATCATCCACGAGCACTTTAACAGCTTTTTGACATGGTGAATTATGTGCACATGGTGCAAACGGATGCTCCTCATCAATTATTGATCACTGATTGAAATCAGCATTAGAAATGAAAAGCATAGAAATGAGAAGCTGCTGGTATGGGGGGGTTACACCCTTGAATAGACAGATCAGATATTGAGGCCTAATTTGAATTTTTCAGAATATTTCATTACTGCAGGTTTTATCTTACAGTAAATGAGGAAAATCTGCCTATTGTATCATGCTGAGCAGAGACTTGATGCTATCAGACTTGTATTAAGTCCTTTTGTGTCAAAGGCTGGTGACTTTGTACTTCATGATACATTATGTGTCTCAGAGGAGAGTAGCATACAGTTTTTTTTCATACAGTACTTATGAAATGTACAACTTATGATAACATACTGCATAAGTTCATCCAGTCCAACTTTGGCCATGCACCCGGTATTCTCTGTTTTACTAGTTCCCCTCTCTGAGCCTTTGCCCTCTGAAATTAGATGTAATCCCTTTGAGGAGTGGTTGATCTGCTTATCGTTTTGCTACACACAGAGCCAGTTTCTCCCCCAAAGAATCTATCATGTGACATCTGAATCTTTAACCCATCAAATGAGCTTAAGTTATACTGGTGAAGCAAAGTTCGAGAGATCCCATGACTTGCCAATAATCCACAGTCCCCATTTCCCATTGGCTTTTTGGATTACAATATGTTTTCTTTGTACCATTTTCTTTTCTGCTATTAACATTAAAACAGCCCACATAGCCTTGGGCTTCTTTATGAAAGCCACAACTAATCCCTCATTACCCCACATTCAGGCGTTTATTGAAATGTTTGCAAGCCTTGTATGTGGTCCTCCTGGATTAGTGGATTCAATGTTTCACAGTTAAGAATTTCCAATGCATCTGCAATATATGCATGGAGATAATGCCCCTTTTAGTAGCTCAATGACCGGTGTGTTCTCCCCTATGTGTCTGCCATCATGCTGATCTATGAAAACCAGGGCCCCTCACAGCAGCCCCAGTTAAAGACACTTTTGTTAGATACTGCAAGTGTTTGTAGTTGAAGGGAATAGACTCTAGTGTGCTGATGTAATCTGTTAAAGGGAAGGAAAACATTGTATAGTTGTTGCTGAATGAGCCCTGGAAGGCCCCAGCCTCAGAGGAAACTGGGAACAGGGGGTTGGAGGATTAGGGTTTTTTTTCTCAGACTTTGGCTTTACTTTTCCCCACTTTTTCCTCACAGTTTTTTTTCCCTCGTTTCCTTTCTTTGTAAAAGGGTACTAAATTTGCTCCTGGCCTCATTGTACAATGCACCCTTTTACACTTTCAGACAAGTATGACTGGCAGATGTAAGTTACTGTTGTATGTTTTCTTAAGATTGAATGGAAGTACTTTACAATGGAAAATGTCAGATCAGTTTGCAGTCTGTGTTTTTAGACCCAAATCAATACAACAGAATAGAGGACATCAACACAAAGATTCACTTCAATTTTCAGAAAACAACCTCAGACTGAAACTATAAGCATGCGGTCACATAATGGTTATGTATTATCTTGAGCGTTGTTGGTGTTCTTTAATGTGGCTATAGTTTCCAACCCCAGTGCTTCCAATAAGAGTAGACATCAGCAGTTTTTAAACCATAATAGAGTTCAAACCATAATTTCGCTACTCTGCCATGAGAGCAACATGCTCGTATCAGTTTTGAGGTCCGCAGTTTGAGAGAACCGTTGAGGTTTTCATGCCACATCCCATATTTGATGATTTCCTATACTGAACAGTACGATAATGCATGGCACTAACTGAAGCTGTAATATCTCAGATGATACTCTCCGACATGTGATCTCTCTCAGGGATTAGCTGGAGTGTTTTCATGAAGACAGTTGTGTCATAAGGCAGGGTTAATCAGCACCATAGGGGTGCCATGTGCTACGTCTGTTCCTCCTGCACAGTTGCTCTCCTATTGTTATGCTCAACTGGGTCACGTTTATCTTCCCCTTAAAACCACATCTGCTCTTCGAGAGCAGTTGGCCTGCTCAGTTTCAATTTGAAATGCATCACTCAGTGCTGGAAACATAGACGTACCAAATGATAAAATGCTCCCTTTTTAAGAAAAAAAGAAGAGAAAAAAAAGGCTGGCGAAAGAGCTTAATGACCCTCTTCTTTCGTGTCACACATGGAAAAACATCTCTCTTATTTTCTTTTCATCTCAAGCTAAATCTCCGTCTGCTGTTTATTTTCATTGGGTTGTTTATTTAGTTAATCTTTCAGCACTTCTTCCTTTGTCTGGCTGGATTAGAGTTGCTCTGCCACTCGCACCAGCTCATCCACTATCCATGAAACCGTTGACCCCGGGGCAGCCTCACTGTGTTCGTCTTGGCTCTTCTCCCATTTCAGAAAGGCACCAGAAACGTAAGACACAGACACTCAGACAGCTTATCCTCCCTGCTACAGGACTTGAATTGCCTAGTAGCCCCCATTATTAGTCATTAAACAGCCTACTCTCTTTGATCTGGTCAAGGTCTATGTCCTTCCTGTCTATCTGCTCTATCACTTCCGTGACCTCTTCTACATGCATACTGAAATATCACTGCAACTGCTGTTATCTCCAAATGAGGATACACCTCAGCTTCTACGCTCACATCAGGTTTGAAATATACTGACAGTTTTATATCAGGAATAGGCTCTTCAGAAGTACAAAGCAGCCTTTTACATGCTTAGGCCATTTTTCATGTAACAGGTGCCGAGAGAATCTGTTCAAATTTCTCCCTCTAATATGAAGACCATATGAGGATTAATCTGCAGTCAGTTTGGAAGCAAGAGCACATACTGTACCTGTAAGGAGAAACACATTTGATCATAGTTAGCCCCTTGGTGTGTTACAGTAGACCCATGAAGAACGAGAAGGGCAAGAATGACTGCTACGGAAAATGTTTTCAAGCTGTAAAAATACAACTTATCAAAGAGGCTGCTGGAGTCAAGTCACATCCCCTTTACTCACAAACCCACAGTTTCACAAATCAAAGTCGGATTTGCCTATGGAGAGTCTGCCACCTATGAGGAGTGACATATTAAATATGAGCAGAATACAAAACTGCCTCATTAAATAGCAGCCTGCTAGTGCTCCATCCAAAGAAAGCTGGACTATTTTGCCTCTTAGTCCTTTGGTATCCTTTCACATAAAGTAATCACAGCGTAGCTATTGGTAACAAAAAATATTTAACAGCTTTATATGATTTCTGGCTATTAAAGTAAACATTTCCGTCTTGCTTTACAGTTGACTTTTGCTGCTGTTTAAAACGACCTCCTGTAATTCACGACCGATCTTTAGTCTTTCGTCCTGCTTTTCTGTGCTTCACTGACTGCAGCGTAACGACCTTGCCATCTTCCTCTGTCCCCGGTCGGATAGACAAGGAAGAGTAACGGTGACCTTTGACTGTTGTTGTGTCTGTTAGGTCGGTCAGTCCATACACCCTGTGACACATTCCACTCCTTACAATAAATCTTTCCTCAGGAATCAAACTTTGATTTATTTCTGCCATTGTCACAGGGGTCTAGAGTCAAAGCGCTCAACAGAGAGTCACAGAGGTTAGTGCCCAGGGTCTACCAGCAGGATATGATACATTAACCCATTCAATTCCTGTGCAAACACTGCTCTAATGAGCTAATTTGTTACTATTATGGGCATGGTTGAAAGACTAATATGCATGACTATGAATAATTTGTTCAACCGAACAATAGCATTTGCAAGACACAAGAACTAATGTAGAATAATGAGTTTCTCAACCACACATAGGACCACTGCCAGTTGGTTATAACAGTCTGAGCCTCATGCAACTGGGTTGTTCTACAAATGTTTTTTTTTTCTCATTTGAATTTGTGAGTCATTTATAAAAAAGTAACTTTATTAAAAAAGAAAGACACACATAATGAATGTTCTCCTACTTATAGGTAGTATGAAGAAAGATATGCAAAGATAAATATTGTCAGTGTTGTGTGTTGGCTCTTTTTTGAGTGAAAAGACACTTTCATGCCATCTGGCAACTACACATTTGTTTTATGCATTATTAATGACATCCGCAGCAAATACTTGATGTAAAAATTCAGATGTAAAATTCATACTGTATGCTGTATTTGTGAGTCAGTTGGAAGTAGAGCACAGCTTTGAGAGGCAGGGAATCTGTAAAATTCCAAATTCTAATTTGTCCTAACCTGTTGGCATTAAGATAAAAACATCTTCCAAACCGATTTTTGCTAAATAATCTTAAATCTGAGACTAATGAAAAATGAATCTTAGTTGATATATCATGTTTATGGACTTATAATTCAGCAAAAATTACATGTTTTCCCTCATCAAGTGGACATGTTTGTCATTCAAGGCTTAATTGAGTTGGAAATGTATAGTTTGATAGCTCTGCGTGACTAGTTTGTAGCAATTTTCATATCACTTTTTTTCCTCATCATTTGCTCGTAAAACGTAATGCATTCAGTCATATAAAAGTACTGCTGTTACTTCCTTGTTCTAGAAAAGGTCTCTGACTGGTAAGACAGCATTATCAGCATTATTAGAGTTGAGAAAGCATCCGGTATATGCTCCTGCAGCTCAAATGAGAGAGGAGTAAGAGAGATACTGACATCAGCAGACAGACATCTTTTGGCTTCCAGCAGTACGTCTGATGATGAGGGATTCTCCAGAGTATGGTATTCACACGAAACTGATGATGATGAAGCTGTGCTGGAAACCGACTATCTGTTCTCACACGAGAAGATTGGAGATTAACCATAGCACCATGACATATGTTTTTCTGGAACACTGTCTTACCAAAAGCAAACTAACAGCAAAAGTTCACATTGGACTTGTTGAATGTGTCTGCAGATAAGGAGATGATAGACGATGACCCATTCCCCTCTTCCATGTGTATTATGTATGCATTCAATTATAATGATGTTTCTCTGCTGTGTTCCTGAGGTCAGTTTAGCTCTGCTCAGTTTGTTCTAGCATTTTCATCACTCATAGAACAAGTAGCCACAAATTGAGATGAAATGAAACAGAGGATGGCTGGAAATGGGGTTTCAGCAATGAAGCATTGACTCCAACATCTAAATGACAGAGTGTGAATGCTGCCGAATTGTAGCGTAACGTATTAAGGCATTAGACGAAATGTTGTCTTTTGGCTTCACTTGCTTGTTTAATAAATGGGTTGCTGCTTGTGGCTTATTTGAAGATCATTTGCTGGTCTGAGATGCCCTGTAATATCATACCTCAGAACATCAGAGCAGTCTTTAATTACAACGTCGGAACAACATTTACTTGGATCATGGAAAAACACAAAAGACTCAAGGGAGAAGTAAGGTGCCAATTTATCTGTGATTTACATTACCCTTCCTTTTCCCTGTGCCGTAATTCACTTGTCTGCCTCTACATCATGGTTATTGATGGAGGCACAAGAACCTCATGTGCCTCCCTGACACAAGTGGCGGGTGGCTGGCCACTAGATGAAAGACGGAATGGATGGTTGCCGGGCCGAAGGTCACGGAGGGCAGCTGGACATTTGGCTGACCTGTGACCTAAGACCTCGCATGTTAGCCAGAACTTTCTGCTTGATTGGATTAGATTAGGTATTCTGTGTAAATCACACACACACGCACACACACACACACACACACCCCCACACACACACACACACACACATACACACACACATGCACGCACACACACACACAGAGAGAGAGATGCATGAACTCTCACAAACATGGTATTGGTGTGTTGGGGTTGACACCTGAGACCTCTTAAGACTGGAAAACCAGTCAGGTCCAATCTGCTGAATTGAGTCTTTTCTTAACATAATGCTGTTGTATATGACACATTCTTCACTAACCTATAGGTGGTTTGTACAGTGTGATTTTATCCTTTTCGTTAATTTATTGTTTACTGTCCACTTCAGTGTCACAGAGCCTGTAACCTATCCCAGCATGCATTGCGTAGAGGGCAAGAAAACACCCAGGACAGGTTTCCTATTCATCTCACGGCATGCCACACTGAGCTGATTAAGGTCTTGGCTCTGACGAGCAGAGAATTATTTTTTTACATTTTTTTATTCAGTGCCTTAATGAAGAAGAAAGAAACCCATTCTTTGTGTGTTTTAGTTTTTTTTTGTCAACAAAGGGATTCTGTTATAATAGCATATATTTTCATTTTTTCGCTCGAGTGGTGGATATCTAATTTTGGAAGGAAACCCTTCCCTTATTTTCAGTGAAAACCAGATAAAGCCCTTATCAGAGTATATATTGGCAAAGGAAGGTGTAGTAAAGGCAAAACAAATGTTAGGTGTGGCCTGCATGCCTTCATATATATATATATATATATCTGCTGTTATCATACCCTGTCTTCCTTGCAGCTTTATTGAAAATATCCTAATTTATTTGGGGAATCCTAATGGTACACAGTCAGTTTATGTAACCAGGGGTCAGTTTACTATGGCCCCTGGCCCTTTGTCTGTCACCCAACTTTACCTGCCCTTGTTGCAGGTCATCGTTGTTCTTTTTGGCCGCCCTGACTGCTCCCCATTGGTACAGACGAGGTGACTATTGTAGGATTTGCTCTAGGAATGGGCTTTTCTTTTTAGATGGTTGACTCTCTCATGTTCAAGCTGCTTCAACCACGTTGAACCCCTAACCTGGGACCAATTTGTTTTGGGAGACCCTACTTGGAGCTATTTCTCGCAACAAAACAGCAATTGATGGAGAGATCTGGTCAGAGCAAAATATAATGAAAAAGATGCCATTTATGCAAATGTATTTATTTATTTAGGCCTTAACAAAAAAGGAGTGTGTGCAGTGTGCATAATCAGATGACACTGATAGGGCTTTTACATCAAGTGGTCAGTTCACACAAATCTAAAAAAACAAAAAAAAAAAAAAACAAACAGCCAATACCAACATCTTGGTTACTCGGGGTAGCAAATTGTTTCAGATCGTTTTTATATTGTTAGAAAGAAGTTTTAAAAAGAAACAAACTGTTGATACCACTAATGGTAAATGGTATCATACTGTGTTTCTGTGATTTGGGTGGATTGACCCTTTAATCTTGTGCTCTAGCAATTCTAAAAAACTAACAACAGATACAAACATACGTTTAAACCTCTGATTTACTATTACTGATGGAGTGGAAAGCTTGTAGGATTTCATCACTGAGCCTCTTTCTACCAAATGCACAGCTGGATGAGCAATTAATACTGAAGCATATGTCCAGACACTTGATGATAACAACCCCATCCTATGTACGTCTCATTGCTCAGCAGTAAGCAGGAAATGTAATCACTGAACACACTCAGGCTGTTGGATAAGTGCTCTCGTGTAGTGCGAGGTAGATTTGAGGTGTGTATGAGTGTACCATGGGGATCATCAGGGGGAAGTCCTGGCCAAAACTCAGTTTTTGTCTTTCAAATAGATGAAATATGTTTGATTCAGACTTGTGTGTGTTCCTTTTAGGAGCTTGCGTGAGTGTAATCTTTCGGAGGACATGTTTACTGTGGAAGTCCCTTTTGCTCTGAGAAGTGCTCACTGACTACCTTATGTATACTCAGAAGGGATTGTTTGAAATGAATCACATGAAGGAGGGGACTGGACATGTATACAAGATAAAATATAATTACTCTATCACCTAAATATTTTGCTGAAAACTAAATAAATATCCTTGCGAGGAAATGAAACCTGCTTTGCTTTCAAAAGAATTTGTGTGAAAAAAAACCCTCATGAATCAGAGTGAACATCTCAGATGGTAAACATACAAATATCACATAGTAACCATATTGAACATGTCGAATAGGAAAAGGGCTCTAACATAACAGAAAGTGTTCCAGTTTAGGGGGTGACGTAGTTTTACATGTGGAAATATGGAAAATCTCATTATCACATTTTCCAGCAAGTTTGAAAACAAAGATGAAAGGTGTAACGATGACAGAGCGCCAGTATCTCTATCCATCTCCATGTGACAGAGCCAGAGTTTTACGTGAAGAGCAGCTGTTGTTTGTTGTTGGCAGCACACTGTTTGGAAAGTTACACTACATATTGTGTGCGTGTGTATGTGTGTGCACTCATTTGTATGTCTGTACATGATTCTCTGTCCACTCAGGATGAATCAGTGTTGACTCGTAATTATGTGACTCGGTGAAACAAAAGAAAGAGATCCAAACAGACACTCCGATCTCTGGACCGCCTCCATTGCCAGAGCGTGTTTTGTGTCCAACCCACGCCTGAACCGGGGGTGACTTCCTTCAGCACCAGGCTTACAGTTAAACAGACTTTACTGGAGAAACCGCGTGCACGCCAGCACCCTGCCTGGGCAGTCTTCATTTGTTTGCAGTGTTTATCAGTAAGTGACAGGGTGTGTTTATGTGTATGGTTCCAGTAGGCCTTCGTGACCCCGACGCCCTGACAACATCGAGAGCGACATTAGAGAGTGATTCACTTCTCTTCTCACAGGATGGATTACACAAGAGAAGTCAAGTAAATAGGCATAGGAATTGATAACATATTATTGATAGCAATGCCAGTACTGATTCTGCTTATCTGCTTACTGATTCTTTATCGATTCTCTTATCGATTCCTGATACATTTTCTGTGTGGAAAATAAGGAGGCCTGCAGAGGTTTTCAGTGTCAATGCTGTTTTGTTATCTGAGTCTGAAGACAGTGCAGCTGCATGATGCTAATGTTATTTTAATAGGATATTTACTAGTCATGTTCTGACTGTGTCAGCAAGAGTGGCCATGCTAAGTGGCTAATGTTAGGCTACAGTTGTAGTAGTAACTTTTTTAGGTGTTAAGATGATAAGTCATGTTTGTGGTCGACGAATGATAGGCGAATGTTTGCCTGCATGTCATCTTCTTGGGGTCGTCCTTCACCCTTTCAAAATGATCCCACACTTTGGATTTCCTGCCACAAATGCCTGACTGAGTGACTTCCTGTGTCCATCATTTCAAATTAAAAGCCCTCTCACGTTTCATACACAGTCCAGTAAGGTTTTTACCTAATTTTGACAAGACCCTGCTCCATTGGGAAGCAGTGGCACTCGTGCGTAGAGTCAAATACATGACATTCCTGGAACTGAAGCCCATGTTGTGTAGAAAGATGTTTCAGCATATTGCTGGTGTCCCTTTCTTGAAATGATCATTTTACAGACATTAGAGCATAACTGTTGTCACATTTCTTCGTGTAATGAAGCCATGCTTTGGACTGTTTCTTCCTCTCTGCCATGACTCTTTCTTGTTGCGTGTTTCCAGCAGCATATGAGTTTGATGTCATTGTTTTGCAATGCACAATCAGAAAAACATGCTGGCATATGAAAGGAATTGACCAGATCAGAGGCATACGATTCCAATTTGTTATCGGTTCTCGACTGCCGGTTCTTGATTCCCATTCAGCAAAGCTGTGGCTTCTAATCAGCCTTACAGTAATATGCTTGAAAGTTTACATGGATGAAATTCAGAGTCCGAAAATTCTTTAGGACATCATTAGGATCTATCGTGAAACCTAAAAATATGCTTAGTGTTAGTAACATGAGACTTTTTTTTATTTTGAACTTCAGGACAGTCAACTGAAAAAGTAAATAAGCTAGATTGGGATATCATCTATTTTGATAAAGCAACTGAATATTAACTTCTGCTAAAAACCCTTCAACTGTAGAAATAAATATATTGTATTTCACTGAAAAACAACATCAAGCCTTCGACAGGGTTACAATGAAGCTTTTAGTCTCCTATAGGAGAAACGCTGATAGGTTGACTGATGTCTTTGATTCTGTACCAAGTGAACATTAAATTAAATGCTGGTGCCACATGGCAGCGAAATTATGGTCCAGTTAAATTGTCTCCAAGCCACATCACGGCCAGAAAGTCTCTCAACTTCATCATTATGGGGAGCAGCCACTGCCTGGGGTGAGAAAACTGAGTAATGACATGAACTGTCACATAGAAGTGGAGCCACTAATGCATTTAGAGAACATGCAAGCACTGTGCTGATGATCTATTGATTTATTTACATTTTCACACTGAAGTAAGTGCTCTGTTGAGCTGTTTCAAGTACCCATTTTTTCTGTGTAATACTGTCGCTGAATGGAAAGAGAGTAATTTTGGTCCTGACGAAGATCGAAACATTGTCAAGAAAACCTTTTGTGGCTCAGTGGAGTAAGTATGCAGGCGTTACCTCTTTTGTATGTAAAACACACAGCATGTTGAATCTAAGATGCAATTTTTACAAGACAAATGGCATATTAATATGTCATTTAGAAACCATTGTGTGTTGAAAATTCCTCATGTTTGGCCTGCTCCAAATATAGAACATCTTCTCGTTAGTTTATTTGTGTGATCCTCCTATGAGACTGGACAGGTCTAGACACTCAACATAAGCAACTAAACACAGTTGCACAATGCTCTGTCTGTGCTTTCCAAGCTGTCTATTTTAATTACTGTTTTCCAGCCAGCTAAAATTAAATTACAATGGCTATACGCCTGTCAATAAACATGCCCTTCATACTGAGTGACTTCTAAATGTCTACTATAAAATCAACTTCCTAAAAATGTCAGTGTTTTCTGGAAGCTGCCTCTTGTGCAAAGCTTTTCCCATTTCCTTCTCTCTGAAAGATGAAGGCAGTGGAGAGGTGAAGTTTTGGTATTTCATTAGGGCCCTACTGTGTAGTCAGAGCTGCACACTGGAGTCCCTGCTACACCACAGATCTGGCTCCCTCTGCTGCACTGGGAGACTTTACCAAACATCCAAGTCTTCCTCTAATAACTGCTGACCTCAGCTGTGCCTCGGGGACAGTACTGTAAATGCACAAAGCGAATACTGCTTGTAATGTATGTTTGTGTCTACATGTCTGTATCAATGTCCATATGTGACACATAGTCAGCATCTGTATGTGATTCTGTGTGTAGAGGAGAGTTCTTCATGCACATTTAAGTCCTCATTGAAAGAATATTAAAGCAGAAAAGAAAGATCTGCTTTATGATAAGCCAAATCAGCACAGACAAGACAATCTAAATCTGATGTCTCCAGCGTGGTATTCATTATTAGTGATTATATGTGCTGCTTTGAGTTGACCACTGAATGATAAAATTAGCATGTGGTTGCATGCTACTTGTTTGAATGTCTCTATTGAAGAATCCATGTCAAAGATGAAGAGTTAACTGTCTCCTAGAGGCTTTAGACAGATATGACTCCACTAATTCTGTATTGATGAATGCAGTGCTCTTTGTAGCCAGCTGTGATTACAAATTTACTGAAAGACAGCTTGATCACAGGAATGTAGCAGCCTGTACTGTAGACCTGGCTCACACAGAGAAGTGAGGACAAACTCTAGCATGTAATCTCTCTGTCCACCTCATCAAACAGGCTCGCGGATCTCTGGGAATCACGGTCCAATCTGGCTCCGATACCGCATCTGCGCTATGTTTTTGCATGCCATGCTCAGTGGGCATTCTCCCACCCACTGCAGGCAGCTGTAGCATTAGCCTAGCCCACATCAGTGCACCCCCACACACTGTGCATGGTTCATATTAGCTCCCCTCCCACCAACCCAGACCCTGGGATCCGCCGCCTGGCCTGCCTCAGCAGACCACATCTCTGCACAGCGATTGGATGGCTGTGAAAAGAATGACTAGCTCAAACAGGGCCAGGCTAGAGCCTGACAGGCCCGGCTCCGTGGGTATCTGATGCAAAGTCACCTCCCCTGTTAGAGGTCTCGTGAGAGCACTCAGCAAGCATCAGTTTATCTCCCACACTGGACGCTGGGCAGGTCTCAGAGGACTTTAACTGGCTTTACTGGTGGCTGTTGTGGTGGTCTGGGTTTATTGGAGTTTACTTCAGAAGTGTGCTGTGACCCTCAGTGTTCGGTGATGGAGAATCAATCATCATGTCAGATTTGAAAACGCTGCTTTTATATTGCAGCTTAATGCATTTACATGCAGTCATGTAGATTATTTTGTAATTTTGTAACTATTTATAGCACCTTTTTAAAACACACAGGTACAAAGTGCTTTACAAATGGGATACACATACACATAAATACAAGTATACATACAAGTACACGTGCACACACGCACGCACGCACACACACACACACACACACACACACACATGCATACATACATACATACATACATTTCACATGCATGCATGCATACATATGAAATTCAGCCAAGTGTGTTTATTTTTCAACTCAGAATTCTACATCTGCAAGGCAGCTAATGGCAAACAAAGTTCCTTCTATTAGAAATATTAAACTTATAGCTTAAAGGCAGGTTCCTTTAACCCACTTTGTTTTAATTCCTCCACATCTTGTTATGAGATTGTCATTCAAAATGATTATACTCCAATGCAAATAACTCAAACCAGCAATTTTCTCTTTATTTTCTTTCCATTGGATAATTAGTGGTCAGCATGCATACGAAAATAGAGTTAGGTTTGTTTCTCCCTTTTGACCTTTGGAAAATAAACAGGCTAATGTTTTAAGCAGGAGCCTCTCTGAAGGGTTACTGAGCTGCCTTTGTCATTCCAGGTGGCCAAGGGTTAACGCCACACACACCAGTATGCTTACACTTCCAGTGGAGTTTTTGTCATATTTATTTTTCTAGCCAAAGTAAAACCTTCGTTGAGAATTATCCCTAATATTGTGTGCAAAGAGTTTGTCAGCGGTGGCAAATGCTGCACATTATGGCAAAGTCCTCCCCCTGCTGTGAGCCTACACCAAGGTCAGCAACATGTCTGGCATGCAGGCCTTTCCCAGGGCCCCCTGCTAACCTTTCCACCCATGTACTTTTCAAAATATAATTGAAAACATTTTTTTTATCCTGTCCTCCTTCAGGATATTTTCAATGAGCTATACAAAACAAATTCTCTCAGTTTACTTGCTGGGATCATGACTCATATCAAATTTTGACCTGGTTAGTGCACACCTTTTAAAAACTTTTAAAAGCTTTTCAAATTTCACCTGTTTGTAGACACACAGTAGTACACAGAATCTTTTTATCGAGCAGATACATGTTTCTACTCTACTTTCCTACTGCTCCCAGTGGGGCTTTTTGTCATCAATATTGCAATAATTTGTACTTAATTAACCTGTGCAAATAATTTGAAAGCTTAAAAAGTAGTATTGCATGTCTGGTGTTGAATATAGCTTCCACTCCATTCGGCCCTATCTCTGCTCTGCTCATTTTGCCTTTTCTGGAACTCTTTTCTCCTTAAATGGTTTGATGCTTAATCACCTCCAGATGTGAGGTCTAGATGAAAGACAGATGCTTCAGTTTCAGAAGAAAGTCTAATGAAAGTTTTAAAAAATACAGGCCACCTAACTTCCAACAACTGAAGTTTGTCACAACTCTTAAATTGCAAACTACAAAGAGTGTCTGCATATATATTAAGTATTGTGAGACTTCAAAAACGTGTGGTGAACCCCGACAGGTTCAGAAACGTCTTGAGGCAAGTCTGAACTCTACTTAAAAATTAAGAGGTGTTTTTTATTTTTTTATTCTGCAGACTGTACATTTCTTATGTTGTTAGATTCTGTCTTTATCTGTGCTACATATAGACTCAGTGACAGGCTGCTTGTTTACTGCAGGTTCATTTGGGCAAATTTATGATAATGAATGCCAAGCTGCGACTTGATTAGGGATTGAGTTTTGAAACACGACTCAGTCTTGTGTTGGAAACTTTAATTGTGTTGCCACTTCATAGATTTTCTTAATTAATCCTTGACATTATTGGTCAACAAACTCATCAGTTCCAGAGCAGTATAGCTGTTCATTTGATGTATTTCTTACAACAAGTTATTTTTACAAGCATTTATCATTGGTATGGATTTCAGGCAATAACAATAGGGGTGTAACAATCATGGAGACACAGCAGCATGGAGACACCCTGAGACAGTGTCTTATCAACAGAATGGAGATTGAGAGAACAATGATTTGCCAAACTCTTAATCCTGCTATAATGTCATGGAATCTATTATCCTAAATCATCTGAAAAGTAAACAAATTAATCACATTTGGTGAGTGAGAACTAAAAACAGCCAGTTTTCTTGAACAAGCTTTGTTTTTTTGGAAGTGGACCTTCCAAAATTGTCTTTGCTAACATAAACAATTGTTAGCATTGTGGCTTGGTGTTCTTATGTGTTCAATCATATTTCATTCATCAGCGCACTGACCTATTACCCTCTTCACACACACAAACTGTCACGATGTTTTGACTCACTTTTTTTCCCAGCAGTGTAGTAGTTCTGGTGAGTGATGTGTGAGAGGAAAGGAAAGAGACAGAAACCTTATCCTGTCCCGCGTCTGCACTCTAGCACCGAGTGTGATTATATTCCTGTCTGCTATATTACCTCCCCTCTGTTCCTCTGCCAGATATGCAGACCTTACACCATACTAACCTGCTACCCATAACCCAAGTCATCCACATTTATGTCAGTGCACTACACAGAGAAAGATAAAAAGCTGCAGTTCATGGAACCATTGTTGATTTAGAAATCAATACTACTGTGTCTCCTCATTTCTTTTATGTCCTGAACTGAGACAATCCCATTCCAAGAAACTAGGACAGGAGGACCTGCTGGGGCCATACGCTTGGAAAAATGTTGCTTTCCTCCTGCAGACTAGTCAAAAAAGTTTCTCAGTTTTCCTGGGCAACTGAATGATGTCAAGACCATATAATTCTGGAAATTTACCGTAAAATATTATCTGTTGTCATGTTTATCCTTCAGTGCATATGTAATGGATTTTTATTAGCGTTCTTCTACAGTTCTGGTCTGGTCGAATCATTACGCCTGCGAGGACAGTTGGAACTAATTTCCATAGTGAAAGGACAGTTCTGGATGATATGATTTGGCAACTGGCACATAACTGTATATTTTTAGAGAAATCAGTGTGATTAAGATGGTTACTGACCTTGACAGTTATATGGTGTTTCACAGGGATACCCCAATACAGCAGATGTATTTTAATGGACATCTGGACAGAGAAAGTACTTTACAAATCTGGAATAGATTGTTCGTGTGAAGTCATGCAGGGATACTGAAGGAGGTTTTGTGAATTTGAATTGCTAATAAATACAACTCTACATAGCTGTTTGGTCTGTAATTATAACGAGAATGCCGCTGAGCTAATGCCAGTGTTACTGAGGCTTTTACAACAGAAATTATGCAAAGGATAATTGAGAGCTGATGTAACATTTTCATTTAAAGTAGTCCCGCTTGATTTGCTGTATTTGAGCATTTCCTGTGAATAGCATTCCTTTGACAGGCCACACACAAAGATTTGCTCCCAAACAAAATACTTTTTTCCCCCAAAAGCAGTGAGGTTAAAGCATGTTTGTGTTTCAGTCCATCTATCCCTATAACACTTGGTGTTCATATGACCCCTGTGACCTTTTTCTTCTTTTCGGTCAACATTTTTGCTTTTTCCAACACTGGTACATGATAAGGTGTCACGGAAATGGTTGGCTAGATTTCCTTTAAATTCGCTGTGGATATTAATAGTCCCCAGAGGGTGGATCCTAATGTCTTTGATGACCCTGTGATGTTTCCTTCAGCATCACCATCAAGATTTCCATTTGTAGACAAGAAATGTCAAAATCTATCTGACAGATTGCCATGAAATACACATCCATGTCGTTTGTCTAGTGCCACAAACCTTTCATTTAAATTCTCTTAAAACTTTAAAGTACTAAAATGATCAGAAATTGGGGGAATACATGGGATAGCACACCCCTTTCTACAAAAAATCAAAGACATTTTTACTTTTTGTACATCACCTCACAGTAGGTGCACATTCTTTCAGCCAGGTAACGGCGCCTTATGAAGACCACTGTATCTGCTCGGGATTGCTCATATGTAGACCTGCTCGCTGGATGATTCTTGAACGTCCTTCATTCTGTTTCAGCTGGACATCTTTTGAAATTTTTTATGTCACTTATACAAAGCAGCCAGACATCACAGGCCACAGTTTGGTAGTATTTAATGTCACCATTTCGTAGATCTTACGTATGTCTTAAACTATGCCGTGAACATTTCAGCTTTTTGTCTCCTGAGTAACTACCAAAATCTTTCACATATGGTTGGTTGGAATCCAGATAATACTGTCTGTGTGTCAAATGTTTGGAGTTTTGATATATTGGTCAACAGTGTGTGGGTTTCTTCCTTCCACCGGGCCCGTGTGGTCTCTGCCTGGGTCTTTAGTGTGGTGGTAGACATGTCACAAAGTCTCTGACCTGCCTATTTGCTACTTTCGTGAGCAGTGAAAGAGGCCTTTAGGAAGTCTCCGCCTCACTCTCCTCATCTCTGCTGTCCTCAGAAGTGATGCCAGGACAATAGAGGGAGAGGAGTGTGCACGGCTTCACACCAGCTGTGAAAGCTCAAAGCAACTCTCAGTCCAGATTTCTGCAGTCCGGCCTACTTTTTTGATTTCTTTGAGCCTACGCTTTCCTCTCTGTCTTCTAATGATCTCCATGTCACTCCATCAATCTATCATGCGCTGCATGTAATTGTAATTACTCTTGTGGGAGTCCTGCTATTACAGGTTTAATTGGTCATGTCTGTGAAACTGTCATTAACATTACGTTTGATATTGATTATTTGGTATTTTTTAATTAATATCTGGAAAACTTTAGGAGAAAAGTCAAGTGGCTCGGCTTGATATTGCTGGAAAAGTCATGATTGAGATCAGATTGACATAAATTGTGGCATTACTGGATCTTAAGATACCTATCATCCTAAAGATGGCAGCTAAAATCTCTCTAGTGGGTGGAGCACTCAGCTCCCTTGCTTTAGACTTTAAAGTCTTTAAACATGTCAGTTGCATGGCCAACTGGCCAATGTATCACACATGGTGCTTTAAGTAACAGCTCTCTCCAAGTAAGATAAAAGCAGGCTCAGTCATAAATTTGAGCTTAAGAGATTTAGAAATGTCATCCAGTATTTTCAGAATATTTCTTTATGCTACAAAGTTGCAGACTAGAGTCACAGTAGCCACTGCTGCATACTTGTCTGAGCTTAGTTTGTTTGCAAAGACTTCCTGGTGAATACAAAGAAGATTTTGGTGTGAGTGCAGAATGAAAATAGTCTTGCTCTTTTGCTCTACAGGCATCACAAGACTGCAATGAGGGATGACTTTATCCCCAGTGTTTGTACGTTGGTGTCTTTGCTTACGCATCTAAGGTACACTCTAAGGATGTGTGCATGCAGAGTTTGATTGATGTGTGTGATAATTTCCCAGTTGGCAAACATTTACATGCACACTCCGTCATTTGTGGCCTATTTGGATTGGCAGAGGTGCAGTCCTGATTGGCTGGTTTCACTAAGGACTACGTGAGACAGATTTGTTTGACTGGGCACTCTAAAATACGGGGAGCATGATTAAAAACTCGCCTTCATTTCACCCCTTGTTGGCCTCAATGGTTTCGGCTCTACATCATTCATTTACTTGCAGGTTTTTGCACTAGTTCTTTCCACAGTGGAGCTTTATTTGCATGGCTGCACAATGAAGATGAATAGAGGAGCAGTAGCTTGGGCAAAAACAATCACACTGACATACATGTGTTCATGTTATCCATCTAAACATAAGAACAAGGACTAGAAAACCTCAATGGTCAATCATATATAAGTATTCTAATTGGGCTTTTGAGAAATTCAACTCTAAAAATAGAAAGCACCCAAATCCAGGGCTTGTCTTTTCCAGGCCTGGATCTCTCTCAGACCACAGAGTGCGGACATGGGCCAGAACACTCTGGAGCATCCAAAAGCCTCAGGATCGTTGTTCCATTTGAACATATTATACATAAACATACAAAGGCATGCTGTGAATCCTGTTGATTGGACAGTCGGTCAGTCAGAAAGTATCCTGTGGAAGGCTCCTGGAATCTGATTGGAGAACCACAAGTGCCCCCAGTTATCTTTGGATTCCCCCAGCTTGTTTTACTAAGGGCTCGGCCAAACGTTGCCTTTCCCCTGCTGATAAGACAGCTCCCATCATGCCTCACTCACACACACAGAGTGTAGGGAGAATACTGCTGGCTGCTGCTGATGATCTAAGATTACTCCTGCTTTTGAACTTTTAATCCAATAGAAATGGAGACTTTGCGTAATACCATGGCAGTAGAAAGAGTAAAAAGTCAGTGGGAAACAGAAAGAGGGGCCCCTTGTATCCATGTGAAGAAGGATATGACAAAGTGGTGAGTGGTGTTTTTCTCCCCCCTGCAGGGAGGAGAATTACTACTTCTGACTGGCACATCTTAAATTATTTTCTTGGTTATGAATATTTCCTTTTCCTCAAACTTTACAGTATGCCCATGTAGAGGAGGTAGTAATCGTACTCACCATATGTGTGTACATATTAAGACTTTGTTAATAAAAAGATTTAAGATAAAACAGAACATTTGAAAGGGAAATAAACAAGTGTGCTATCAAAGTATTAAGATGAATGATGGATGACTTCTTCCTTCTGAACTGCAGCATTACGAAACATCTCAAGCAAGTTTCAGCCTTTATTCAAGAATCTTGTTTCATCTGTTGAGATTTATTCTTGCTGTGCTATTATTGATTTATCCTAATCTTTGATGCCAGAGGCCACGTTTTGTTATCCTCATCTCCCAGGGTTCATGGTTTGGGGTTTGGATAATTGTCCTGCTCATTTTTCATTTGCATATGGCCTCATATGTCATTTCATATGTGTGGCTGACAAATTATAATCTCCTGGACATACAAGCCTCTGTGTTCCAGCAAGATGACATTGATATGCTGCTATTAACTTCTAAATGAGAGTGGAAATGAAATCGCAGTCTCTGCAGATTCCAAAATTGACTGATTGCTTCAGGCATTCTACTTACAGTGGTTAGGAATTATGCAAATGTGATTGTGTGGTTTATTATCTTACAGTACATACACTTAACTTACGGAACATATTGTTCTCAGGTTTTCAAACCACATATGGCTCCAAATATCCTCACTACTTTGTGCAGCACTGGAGTACTGGGAGAAGTGTAATTATTAAAGCGCCGGATCCTCCTCATGTAAATTAATTTCATGGCGTGCACATCACTCAATCCCCTGTCTCTTCTGAATTTGCTCTTAATAGAAAAGCTCAGTATCTCTGCAGCACACACTGTGCCACTGTACTTTGCTCAAGTTTAAACTTTTTATACTTACTGGGAGCTCTCAACTCATTGTGAATTGTGTCTTAAGTTTGAAGTCACCAGTAAGTTTTACTGTGTATCATTAAAGATTCAAAGAGTGAAAAAAACTCCAACTCCCACCCCACCAAAAGTAACTTTCACTTTCTTTCTTTTTTTCCATCTTTTTTTAAGTATTTGTATTATAAATATAAATGTGATTTTTTTTTTTATGAACTGTATGTGGGTGTACTTAGTTAAAAAAGTTTTTATGATGTTGTGGCTGAAATGGAAAACAACATGGAGTCTCCTGAAATAGCTCGTACATTCAATGCCTGCCTCGAATGGGTCAGTCACAAAAGGGGAAATATTTTTCTCCACATCTGTTTTGAAATGTTTTTAGCATTTCTGCTGGCTTTTTAAACTTTTTTTTTGGTAACATCCAGGTATTGCTAAAATGCTCCTTCAACTTCTCCTCCAGCTGACACTCATCACACAACTGTGAAGAAAACAAGCATATAACACTGTGGGGTTGTTATAAATAACTTGTCCCCCTGCAAAATGATAAAATATTACAGCAAGCTGCAGCCTCTGCACGTTAAAAGATGGAGTAACTTTCTTGTATTGCTCTTGGTTTCCCCTTTCCTCATGTGGTTTATTATTCTTCTCTTTGGCTTGCATCTGTGCCAGCTTTACAACTCCCTCACTCCTACACACTACTCACCCTCTGTTAGGAGTTACAGTCAAGAGTGTGGGGCATGCTCTCTGCTGAGTCCCCCGTCTGCCATCTGCTCAGGAAAGAGATAGAGCCTGAATTACTGCAGCCAAACCTTCATCGCCTTGAATGAATGATTTCCATCTACCCCACTCATACCAATGCCATCCCTTTAAAAAAAAGTCAGTTTCTGATGATAAGCATGGCTTGCCTTATTTTTCTTGGCAATGTTCCTGATGAATACTCCGTCTTACGCAGGGGAGGATCCCTGCTGCTGAGTGTTGGAACCCCTGAGCATAAATCGAGCTTTCTTCCAATTAGTGTTTTCCTAAAAAGATCCATTTGTAAAAGATGGAGGGAAGGAAAATTCTAATCAACTTGTGAGGTTTAACCCAACTGTAATCTCTCGCAAACTGCGATCCAGAGCCAACACTTGCAAACAATTATACTGCTGGTACCTAGGGGCCCGATCTGATTGGTGTATTTGCCTTGCGCTGTCTTGGGAGATCCTGTAGTAATTGAGTCGGCTCCCCGGCTGATGGCTTGTGAGCTGCTTTTATAGCTCTAGCGGGTTCCAGCCCTCTGTAGATGTGCGGCATTATTAAAACCAGACCGCAAGTGGGACATTACATTAGGGTATAATGTGCTGCACTGAAGCATACTGTGTGGTATCCCACTGTTCCACAGCCGTCCCTGTCACTGTCCTTTGCAGACAGACGCCACTCCTGAAGCAGGCAGTTTTCCCGGCTGGCGGCTCTCCCAGAGCCTGTAGAAGTCATCCTC
>JAOVVB010145252.1:0-11954 GCA_028570985.1 Heterobranchus longifilis
AGTTTATGCTTGTTGTATGAAATGTGCTATATAACTAAATTTGACTTGATTTGACATCGACCAACTAATTCACAAATGCGTATTAGTCTGGAACCTCTCCGTTCATTTTCAATATCAACGGCGCAGAGCAAAATACCTCTGGACGAAATTGGATAGACTACAACCAATCAGAGCGACACGTGACCTAAAACATGACACTGGTCACAAACTTTCTCTAAACAGAAACTAAAATGTGTTTCTGAAAACATTTGAGGTGATAAACAGGCGATACAGTAACAGAATCTTGATTCATATTTGATCAGCCTTACCTGGTTTGACAGTTTGGTCTGAGCACTGCGTGGACGCCTGAAAGAAGTTCACCATGCAGCCATTTATTCTTCTTTTGGCAACATTTGAAGAACAGAGGAGACGCTGTAGGTGAGGCATGTTTTAGATACATAATTTCCATTATCTGCGTTTCCCTTCATTATATTAGCCCCCTGAACGACTGTAACGTTAGCTTCTCTTGTGGTTAGTTAACGTTAAAAGTTAAAACTGTTTTTCATTCTTACCACAAACAACGAAGGTCGCCATGTTAGATTGTTACTGACGTCGACTCGTCAGAGTCCCGAAGTGTTTAACGCAGTATTAGCTTCATTTAGCTCGTAACATGGCTAACAGTCTGTAATGCTAACAAACGGTTAGCCACTACTCCAGCAATACTCGCTGTATTAGAAGAGTTGTGTGACACTCAGAGTTATTAACAAGACATTATTAAGAGATGTCACTTGTTTTCTTGTTCTACACACCTGTTGTCCAAAAGGAGTTTCCAACATGGCTGCCGGAAGGACATCGAAGAAGATCGCCTGAAATTTAAAGACATGAAAATGAATTCTGGAAATTCATTACAGGCACAAAAATCAGCTTTTTCTACCTTGTGAATGGTTTTATGTCAAAAAAATGACAAGTCAAACTCTTATTCTCTTTTAAACAAGGAGAAATAACATGACTTCTGATAATAAATAATGGATCAGACAATCTCTGTAAAGAAAGTAATAACAGATGTAAGTAGATATCACTTTTGGCCATTTAAGGCCCACTCTTATTGACTTTCATAAATTACAAATAAGTATTGAACACTTTTTGTGCTCATCTGTGAATCTCACTCCTCATTGAATCCACCTGGTGGCAGTGTTGCCTCACAAAGACTTCAGTCCATAATGCAGTTTTTCTCTAAAATACCTGCTGGTGTTAAAAGTTGAATGGTTGTGTAATCCAGGATTAAAGGACACATGTCAACATGGAGACTGCATGGCTTTCTCTTTAGTTTTTGATGCACTATTTGGTTGTATTATTAGTTAATAATACCACCATCTTTTCTAGATTTTAATGGAGCAATTACTCATGTACGCAGTACTATAACTTCCACTGAGGACACTGAGTCTTTTCTGGGGGTTTCAGGTACCTGAGGGGAGTTTACATTCTGCATTTGGTTTATATTTGATCCGGTATATATACATATATACAGTATATATACATTCAGTATATGTAATTCTGTCATCTTTTTGGCCAACAAATAAAGAAAGGATTCATTGATGTCCACTGAAAACCATGTGTCCCCAAATTTGGTGATTTCTGGGGATTCGTTAGGGGTTGTAAAAATTCTCTAAAGTCAAATTAACATGGTTTTCAAGACCTTAGTGCCTTTTGCGTCAGTATCAGACACTGAGGGCCGTAACAAAGCATCTGCATTTGACGAGTTGGGAATGAGACCGGCTGGTAATTTGTGTATATATATATATAATTTGTAAAATCCTACATGAAAGGATCAGTAAATGTTCCTTGCCGAACTTTGTGAATACTTTGGTTTGGACCCGTCTCGCCACTGCAGTCAAAGTAAAAGCCCAGATTAAATGAGCAGAAAACACTACACAACGTTCTTTGAAATACACATACATTTTATTGGTGACAGTCTGACAGTGAATACCTGGCATTGATCAGAATACACCCATTACTGTGTGAAAATCGCAAGAGAACAAGACATTTCAGTAACTCAAGATAAAAAATAAACTCCTTTGCAAGAACTAAAAGAACAAAGTGTACATTGTGTTGCGTTTCAGAGTGGCGGTCATGATCCTAACTATAAGCTCAATCATTCTAGCAGTAACATTTTTTTGAATTATTGTATATTTTAGATAGTGTTAAGCAGATACTCGTACATGATGCAAGCTGGCTACCTCAAATCACATCCACTGAAACACTCAGCGCGATCGACCGAAAGTTTGACATCTCAGCCGAAATGTCAAACGCCGCCTGACACGCCGAGAACAGAATGTCAGCTAAAACATGTCTTCATATCATCATAGCTTCAAGTATAAAGCTGCTACATAACGGTTTCCTGTGCACCACGTAATACTCAAGGTTGCACACAATACATTGTAATTATCTAACCGAAGAAACAATAGAAACATGGTGTTATTAAATCCTTCCACTTGATATCCATCCTTTGTGAGTACACAGATGTGTAGAAGGAATAAAAGGTTATTAGGTTAGTTGTCAGTAAAGTATGTGAAGTGCTGCTCTGCTATGGTCGTTATGAGCTGCCGTCAGTTATGAGCATTAACATCAACTACATCAGATCAGGAAGCAGCAGGGTTTTTATACACACAGTCTCCAATACTGTGATAAGGCTGAGGAGCACACAGGTTATTCCAGAAAACACCACCACCACCACCACCATCAGTGGTAAACCTTGACTTCGTGTATTAGTAAAAGCAGTCAACGTACTGTTTGTTGTTGTCATTCCTATGAGACGCATGCAAAACATGCATTGCAGAACGAGTGCCGAAGACAGCCTCTTGTGCGACTTTGTACATTGACACTGAAAAGCGAGACAAGCCTTGATTCACAGTTCAAATAAAGAATCTAAGAAAATGGCTTCAAAACTGGCTGTGAGATCGTATTATTAAGATATCAAGATCTTGGAAACACTATAGCACAAATGTACTAATATACCTGTGGGGGTCGCTGGTCAATACCAATGACTGAAAGATTACTTGAGCCCAACACACAAACCATCTAGAGGTTTATTGTTCTTACAGTACTTATCACGAGATGTTTCATGTCTAGCTCCGTGCTAATTAGCTAGCTTAGAGGCGCGCAAGTCTTGCGAACATCTGCTTCCTTGAATTGTGTTAGGATCATGGATGTATAATAAAACCTGGATACAGAGATCGAGGCGGAGCTCCGATCATTCCTATGAAAGCCGCTCAGTGGCGCATGAAGCCAAAAAAGCTCAACTGCCGCCTCGAAAAGTCCCCGGATGATCGCCACTGCTTCCGCACTGTCGGGCCCATAGAGCAGGCCCACTAGGGACTTCCACCGACGGAGCCGGCTACATCCGGTTTAGGGCTCCAGCTAACTTGAATGGGGATTAAATCATTCAATCGTTCAGCTCTTCTAGACTTTCGAAATGTCATCAAACCAAATGGATCAAGTCCTGATAGTGAAACGTCACAGGGGTGTCTCTTTCGCCATGTAAGTCAATGGGAAAAAGTCTTTCTGGGCCCAATGGTATCACGTGACGGCCGCCATATTTGTAATACCACCGTTTGGTCACTATGTCACAGCAGGAAGGACGTGGAGCATTCCAATACAAGATTTTTTCCCCACCCTTGTTTTGCCATAGCCCCACTCTGCTATGCTGTGATTGGCTAGTATTCGTCACGTCAACAAGTGAAAAGTCAGAGGCGGTAGGGTTTGGCCAAAGAGGTCAGGGTTAGGTTAGTACTAGCCAACTGCTGTGATTAGCTAGTACTAACCCTAACCCTGACAGGAGGGCGGGACTAGCAGGACAGTAGGGAAGGACTACGCGAAACTGTGGTGGGAAAAAAAAGAATGCTTACGTAATAAATTACACTTTGCAGGCTAGCATGCTGTAACGGGTGTAAAGATTCTGTCACACCAGCATTTATAACAGCACATTTTCAGACCAAAATCAGTGCAATGATACCCCTTTTTCACCAAAATAGCTCTGGTTGTTGAACTGGTTCCGTTCAGGATTCTTGGAACCTTGATGCTGTCTAGCGAACCAGCCCACATTTCCACCAGTTGAATGGAACCATTGTAATCAAGGTACTAATATACCTGTGGGGTAATACCAATACCAATGACTCAAAGATTACTTGAGCTTTTTCTTGAGCCAAACAAACAGGAGGTTTATTGTTCTTCCAGTATTTATCACAGTGATCCACTGCCTCTTTACGTGATGTTTCATGTCTAGCTCCATGCTAACTAGCTAGCTTAGAGGCACACGTCTTGTGAACATCTTGAATTGGCTATATATGGTGACACTCAGTCAGTATATGCATTAAACTGGAGGTATCCAACTGTAACTGCCACAGCAGGAAGGGCGTGTCGCATTCTGTACGAAATAAATAAAACTTTGCAAGCTAACGTGCTGTAGCAGGTGTAGGGGCTCTGTCACACCACCATTTATAACATCACATTTTCAGACTAAAATCTTTTAATTTCAATGGAATCAGTGCAATGATACCCCTTTTCCACCAAAATAGCTCTGGTTGTTAAACCGGTTCCGTTCAGGATTCTTCTTCGATCTAGTGAACCAGCCCGCGTTTCCACCAGTTTTGACTGGAACCATCGTAATCAAGGATGTTGGATGATCAAGGATGAGACAGGGCGTTGCACAATATAAGTAAACAGAAAGGCAGAGGATCCCACTGATTATCTCAAGCTTTTGTTTGGTTATTACAGATGTTCTATCAAAAAAACAAGCATGGACCAACTATTAATGATATGACGTATAAGACTATTGTGCAAGACTCCATCCTCTCTCTCCAACCTCTAGAAATTATGACACGCCCACTTCAGTTCACATTTGAGGTCAAGGAAAACCAGCTATTTTTGGTTCCACCTAGGAACCAACTTTTTTGGGTTTCGAACCAATTTATTTTTGATCGAAATGCTCTGAACAGTTCAAAATTCGGTGCACGAATGGTGGAAAAGGGGTATCATGGAGGCAAAGTACATTTGCGTGGCGCTTTCGTGTTAAGTTCAACTTGAACTCTGATGGTCTCCGAATGCTTCAAACTAAGTGCTTTTCAAATCGTCCAAAAGACGTTGTTACTTTCCTTAACAGACAATCGGACAATCATGCCCACCTTACGCAGCAATTAGTAGCATTGCAACTACTTTGGTCATACCATGAAGGACTTCAGGAAGACACTGTCAGCCAAGACTGTCTTCTGAAAGTACAAATAATTGCACTGCATTGAGACTACAACAGAAGAGTTCTTGGAGGTTGTGGCCTGCAGTTACTTTGAAGCATACCGTAACCTTCACACATGAATTTGCACCGTGACAGTCGTGACCAAAATGGTCAGCTATCATAATAGCTGTCACACCTTCCAATTTGATATAACCCTGCTGTCGAATGAGAAAAAACACCAACAGAGCATTTTGCTATGCATGAAACTAGCCACAACCAAATGTACCCACTGCCATGGCTGGATTATGGACCAGGCCCCGGGGCCTCAGACTTCCAGGGGGCCTCCAAGCTTCAGATGATGTGGCCCAACACTTCCTGAAGGAAGCTGAATGCCAGGGCCCTCAGTGTGCACAGTGCATGCTGACCACTAGGGCCCCTGGGTGCTTATATTGTGAGCTAACCATTAGGGCCTCCAAGACCCCTCAGCGCTTACAATGTGAGGGCCCCCAGGCCCCTTGGCATTTTAAGAATAAGCTGACCACTAGGGCCCCCAAGACCCCTCAGCGCTTACAGTGAGGCCCCCCTGGTGTTTTAAGAGTGAGCTGACCACTAGGTCCCCTCAGCACTTACAGTGTGAGGGCCCCCAGGCATTTTAAGAGTAAACTGACAACTGGGGCCTCCAAGACCCCTCAGCGCTTACAGTATGAGGGTCCCCAGACCGTTTGGCATTTTAAGAGTAAGCTGACCACTAGGGCCCCCAAGACCCCTCTACAGTATGCACCAAGGGGGTGGGGGTTAGAGAGACGTGATCAGTGGCCTCACAGGGCCATGATCCGGCCCTGCTCCATTGTTTCTGCTGCCAGCAGAGGTGGATTAAGAGATAACGCACAGTTTTACACGAGGATGTTAGGCGAACATGTCGAACATTTAGATGTGGCAAAGGCCTTTGATGAATTCACAATCAGTGCGATGTTCAGTGATTACGTCTGAAGTCACACATATAAAGCTACGTATATTGTTAGGAGGGCGGCGGAATGCAGTGTATGCTCTGATGGGGTGAATGAATCTTGACATCACGTTTTATTTATACTAGGCACACTTTTACTTAAGACTTTCATAATCATCTGGAAATGTGGCGTTTAACTTGTATGATTATTGCTGACTATGTCTCAAATGTCTTGAACAAAGAAACACTTTCTTAATTAAATGGCTCAAGTTCTTTGTAGTTGGGTGGAAATATATTTCTTCGCTGAAAATGTCATAAATCATTATGAAATTCCTACAGACTTTACTACTACTCTACAGTACTGCAGGTGGGATGGAAAAAGGGACTGGACACATTTAAGATACTGCTACCATTTCAAAATGTAAATGCTTTTTTATGGACGGAGGTATTCAAGTTTCTGTTGTGATTGCAAAAGAAAAGAGTAACAGGCGTCACATCCAATCCACCTGCTCCGAATGTTATCACTCGATTTAATGGCCGTTATCAGCCTCATACTGTAGATATGGGTTAGAAGGGGTAGAACCTTTTATAGACCACCTGGAACCCTTTCAGATGGTTCTACCTAGAACCCAACATAAAGGGTTATAGCTAGAACCATCTGTGAAAGGTTCCACCCAGAACCCCCTATGAGAGGTTCTACAGAGGACCACGGTGTAATGGTTTCACCCAGAACCCTCTTTGGGGGTTCTATCCAGAACTTTCCCACCTTCTAAAGCCGGAAATATACTTGCTGTTTGACCATCCATTTGCGTAGACGTCACGTTAATTTAAAAGCAAGTATATCTCCTGCTTAAGGGGGCTAAAAAGAACCCGTGCAGGGGGGGTTCTACCAAAACCCTTTTATATTCAAAGGGTTTCATCTAGAATCCACCCAGGGGCTCTACATGGGTTTCACATATATCTCTCTTGTTTTCTAAAGGTTCTACAAAGAACCAAATCCTGATTTTGATTGACCAGGTTAGTCTGGGGCCATGGGAACCTCATCCAGCAGCCTTAGGTTTTGGTAAGGTATGTAAAAACTACTTGGCAATAAATCTGATTCTGATTCTGAAGGACCAGGGTTGATGTGGTCCAATGTAACCCACAACACTCATGGTTCCATAACTAGTGGCTCCTCCTTAGGGTTGGGAACCGAAAACCGAGAACTGATTAGAACCAATAGCAAATTGCCAAGAACTGGGTACCTGTTAACAAATGAGAACCGATTAGAACCGAATCCAACTAACTTTAAATTGACTTATTGTAATGAAACAATACAAGTCAAAGTAAGCTCTCTCAACAGAATAAAGGTATTTTTGTTTTCTAAACATTTGACCTCCTATTGGAATCAATAAGAACCGATACCCAACCCTACTCCTCCCACTTCACTATTATACTGGAACAGAGTGGTGTGGGTGTACCTAAGAAGACTGACTGGGATTGACTCTTGATAAGGAAAGAATATCTTGTGTTTTGAAGAAATTAAGATCAATTTCAAAACTAGATATATTCATGTAAAGATACAAACTTAATTTTGTCAGAGGGACGGAGAAAGAGCTCTCATCCCCCTCAATCAACAAGAAACCACTGAACAGCATTAACAGTTCCAAATGTTAAAAAGATCAACTGGAGATGTAATCGATTATCCAATCAACTGTCTGGATGAAAACGTTCCATCCTTACAAAGAATCCTTGAAGAACCCTTTCTTCCAAAAAGGGTTCTTAATGGAACCTTTTTCATCCTTACAAAGAACCCTTTCTTCCAAAAAGGGTTCTTAATGGAACCTTTTTCATCCTTACAAAGAACCCTTGAAGAACCCTTTCTTCCAAAAAGAGTTCTTAAAGGAACCCTTTTCATCCTTACAAAGAACCCTTTCTTCCAAAAAGGGCTCTTAATGGAACCCATAGTCTTACAAATAACCATTGAAAAATCCTAAATTTAAAAAAAAGGGTTCTTCAGGAGCCAGTGGTTCTGGGTACTAGTAGGTTCAGAAGGCCGTTATAATCTATTCACATGGTTGATTCACGTTTGTTGTTAGGCAGCGACCTCTAGTGGCAGAAGTAATTATGACAGAAGCAAAGGAGGAAGTCAGGTGACGTATAAAGAGCGACAAAGTACGTGTAGGGAGTAGGCTGGGGGTCAAACAAACACGGGACTTTCACCCAGAAGACCGCTGTTTGTGTCCCACGTGAAAGTAAAACTTAAGTTACCCAAACCACGATGTTGATGACTTTTGTTTGAATTCACAATGATAACCACGTGTTTAAAACTGCAACTGTTACCATGTGAATAGATGATAACGGCCTTCTGTAGCAGGCCCAGTCTAACACATACCTATGAGGCTGATAACCGCTGACGACGGCCATTCCATCGAGTGATAACATTCGAAATGGGTCCAATCTCTCACTTTGAATGACCGGAACAATCAAACCTGCCTCGGCCTCTCATGCTATGGCTGGTGAGAAAAGAATGTTGAGATGTCCATGTAAAAGAACACACACAAACCCAATCATGCACACACACACACACACACACGCACACACGCACACACACACACACATGCCCACACGCACACGCACGCACGCATGCACACACGCACACACACGCATGCACACACGCACACGCACGCATGCACACACACTTGGCTCTAAAGCTGCAGAAACAACGCTAAAAATCTGTACATTATTTAAATACCGTATTTACAGAAATAATCATACTTCATTGTTTTGTCTCGACTGGTCTGCACCTTTGTGCAGAATCACACCTGGATTCAAAAGTGGGCAAGTGGTATTTTGTCCACATCTAATAGTCAGAAGCATAAACAAATAAAGGCAACAACGAAGCGCATTTAATGGCTGTACTTGCTTTTCAGATTGAGCTTGCAGCACGTTTCACATTCTTGGATTCAGATTTAACTGTGGATCATCTTAAAGGAACATACTGGTGGTTTTGCACGATTTGGTCTGTTGATTAAAAATCAGACATGCATGACATTATTATCTGTGATTCTCCAAAGTATGCCATCAGTTTTCAGACTGATTTCCACATCTCTCAGGGAGGGTTGTTACCTTTAATGCTTAAGTACTCCGGAGTACTGAAAAATGGTAATTTGCTAACATGTATCTTAAGTAGGTTAAGTCAAGATGCCCAATAAAACCTGGTTCTGAATGGGGATGGTCTTTAAATTAGTGAAGCCATATTTTAAGGTCGGTTCTACTATTGTCTGCAATGCTCCTTGCCATAAGTGCAACAAATCCTGCCAAAAAGTGAGACTGTACAGAATCTGTTGAACAAGCACATTATACATTTGCAGAACTACTACATCTTCAAATTCCAGTCCCATCTAAGCATGGGACGATATGACAATTTCATGTTATGATTATCCTGGCCAAAATAACTGCGTCATTAAACATCAAAATATGCTTAAAACTAGTAGGTGTCCCGATAATTTAAATCCACGATTGGTTTTGACTTTCGATTTCTATCTATGTTTGGAGTCTTGATGTATAACAATAACAAGAAGAGCCACTAGATGGCAGAAGGGTACTTTACAACAACAGTTTGAGATTCTTAGAGTTTATGATGTGCACCTGAATGCGCCATGAGTTTACGAGGTGCACCTGAATGCACCATGTGGTCTCGCCATGGTGTCTGGAAAAGTGCAGCTGCAGACTACTGGTAAGCTAAGTTACGCTGCGTCTTTAGCTGCATGCTAATGTTACCAGTAATGGAAATTCACCACGATCAACTTAAAATAAAATAAAATGGTTATGTTTTGGAAAACGGCGTGCAGCAGTGTGATGTATTAACAGTTTACTCTGCTGTGTGTTAAAGAGCTGAATCGTGCAAAACCACCGGTATGACCTTCAGAAGTGAAATGGAGCTGATGTCATTTTTTGGAGCGCATGAAGAGTATTGATACCTTCCATTCAAGCTTGATGACATGTTATTATGACCTTTTTATACACAAAACGTTTTGTAGTGCACAGATAATATACAATGACCTGCAGTAATCGGACAGAAAGAAACCGAAGCATGTAAAGATCTGAATGTGTATCCACCATGTTTGTGTTAGAATATCATACTGTATGTCTTGCACAGAGAGGAGATTTGAAAAGCTGTCCGGTAATACATTATGGCCGAGAAATGAATATGACTTCAACCTGACTCCTGTCACAGGCCTGTCACAATAATTATCGAGCATCAAGGTCAGCGAACATATATATATATATATATATATAGTACGGTATCACCCGCTGTGGTTACATGCGTGTTTGTTTACGTAACAACGAGATTCATGAGATCACCACGATTTTGCAGGGTTTTCCCCGATCATTGTAAGAGCTGGGAGCAGAGCCTCAGACACGTTTTGTTGTCATTTCTCGTCGCGCTGCTGTTTTTCCTGACGGCTACTGACCAGACAGAACATTTTCTAAAGTCTCACAAGATGTGTCAGGTGTTAACTAGGTGTTAGAGCAGCGACGATGTTCATTTGGACTTAATTTATGCTTCTCACAGAACTGTAGTCTGTATGAAATGATTATCACGTTATCACAAGTTGTTAAATATATTATATTTTGTTGAATAAATGCTTTGAAATGTATGTTTTTAACATCAGTTTGCTCTCAGACTGCAGCAGCGAGTCTGTCAACAGACGCTGACCGGAGCACATCCATCCGTCGTGCGGATTTGGCACGAGTTTATTAACCGGTGGGCAAATTTATTCAACCGTGGCATCCCGAGGGTTAGGAGGTCGGGAAATGAGTCCCGCGAGAGTTTTTGCCGGTTTTCGCAAATCTAGGGTTACCTTTTAGACACGACCTGTGGAGGCATTTGGTGTTTAAGCTGAATAATGAGAGAAGAGAGTCCATTAACATTAGAGCCAGACCGATATATCGGTCAGCCGATATTATCTGTCACAGACATATCGGTATCTATCGGCACCGATATGAAAACTTCTCCTAATTTTAATACTTAATATACAATGTTGTTCAGAATATTTTTAAATAAATACACTCTGATCGATCAGGATCGTTATCAGCCAATACTGCTTCCAGAAATCCTGATCGTAGCACCCATAACTGTAGATATAATGTATAATAATGTTAAATACTCTTTAATAAAGTGATTTGTTTAAGAAAACAGCCTTCAGAGTACCTTTGCATCATCATATCGGTGCACAATCCACAAATTCACAATATCGGCTGCCATATCGGTATCCGTATCGGTCTCAAAAATCGGTCGGGCCCTAATTTACATGAACGAGCTGTTATGTCCACTTTGCATAAACACATATAATATTTCTCTTTCATTTAGTTAGGATATTTTAATATTTGTTTTCACACCCCAGTTCAAATGTCTGTGCATGATGCGATTATATTATCATTATATCGGTGCCATAAAATGGTCTTAAAAATGACAATAATACCGTTTATCGCAATTATTTCTGGGACAATATATCGTCCACCAACAGTAGTTATTGTGACAGGCCGACCTGACTCAGCGTGGTGTTTGTTAGGAGTGTGTGAACACTACGGAGCTCTACGGGGTCAAAGTGAGGTGACGGACCTAAAACTCACAGAACTCATCCACACGTCTTTTTCTTTTTTCTCCGTGTTGTGAAGTTTCACGCTTTCACCACCCACACAGATTCATTACCATTAATCACTTTCCAGTAAATATCCCGAAGTGTGTGTGTGTGTGTGTGTGTGTGTGTGTGTGTGTGTGTGTGTGTGTGTGTGTGTGTGTGTGTGTGTGAGTGT
>JAOVVB010145263.1:0-10000 GCA_028570985.1 Heterobranchus longifilis
TTGACAGTAGATGTGAATCAATCCGTCCACCAGAGGGCAAAAAAAAAAAAGAGTCAAAAAGTTTCCGACAACAATAAAAAGGACGGTGGAGGAGTGCGTAATAATGTACCTTTTAAGAAAGAGGGAAAGGGTGGTAGTCTGTGAGCCCATTAAATACATCAATATAAAAAACATTTGTATATCTATTAAATCATGTATTATACATCAACATCATTAATGCAACAACTAAGGTATCTCAATCATCATGATTTCTGAGTTATTAATGATGTCTCCTTCATAGGAACGTATGCATTTAAAGGGACAGACCAAAAAATGCACCTGTAACAGCAGTGCACAAGTGTGAAATCAGCATTAACTAATCATGTTTGTGGCCCTTCAAATAAACTGGTGACCTGGTCAGTCTAATATTGATTTTGTTGCTGTCAGGCAAAAACCATTATTTTTCGGGAAATGAACAAACTACAAACTAACACTCTTATGATTGTGTCGACTAATTGTTAGTTGATTTAATCGACAGATCTCTAAAAATGACTTTCTCTACAAAGAATCGGCACCAGTTTGAATCTCGTGTTTACCAGAGATGTGTTTCTTGGAAATAAGTCATTCAGCATGAAAAAACAAAACAAAAAAACAATCTATTAAAGAAATCTTAGTCAAAACGACCGACTAGTCGACTAATCGACTAAGAGGGGGCAGCACTAGTCCAAACCCATCACAACCAGTCGGGTCCCACTGCTGCTGAACACTGGGGACTAAACGGAAAAGTCGAAACACGTGTTTCCATTTCTCCCAGAGAATACCATGTGTATGTGAATTACAATGTGCTGCTAAGCACAGTGCAACTATAGCTGACTGCAGAGCACTTTTCATGACATGCAGAGCTCTGCCTCATTATTACAGATAATTGTGCATTGTGCATTACAGTGAAATAAAGTGGCTTGATTTTCTGACAGAGTTGTGACTCATGCAGTGACGTAGCTACCACAGTTACACTCGGATGGGAGTCAATTTCTCTATTTATCACAGGATTTATCATGGGTCAACGGGAGCGGCGGGGACCGGGAATCAAAGGCTGCGGTTTCACTTGTTTTTGTTCAATACTCATGCAGAGGTGTCCGGGCTCAGAGATCACCTCAGTGGGGCGTGGACAGCGGCACAATCCGGACAATTTATCAAAAGTCGGTCTGCATGATGAGTCTCTCTCCTGCGTGCCTGTTTGTATTTTCAGGTCGGGCTGGGTGACCAAAAAGTGGGATAAATGTTCAGTTGTAAGTCAAAGCACATGCGAGATGACGCAACGACTTTTATTAAAACAAGACTGTGATCAAAATAAAATGTAAAAAACAGGGTTTGCTTCCCCGTTTGAAAATATACAGGCATCCATTTAAACTGGTATAAAAGCCTATATTAAACATAAACAGGCCTTTCTCAGAGAGGTTGTTTTCAGCAACAATAGGCTATAACCAATATACCAATATAATCAATAACTGATTAAAATAGAGTACAATTACAGGTTTCCTCTCCTGCTTACTGTTCATTTAGCTGACTGACAACTTTACTGTTAATTTCTTCTCTACTCTAATCATCTCTCTCTCTCTCTCTCTCTGTCTCTCTCTCTCTCACTCTATCTATATATCTCTCTCTCTGTCTCACTCTCTCTCTCTATCTATCTATCTAAATCTCTCTCTCTCTCTGTCTGTCTCTGTCTCTCACTCTCTCTATCTCTCTCTATCTATATATCTCTCTCTGTCTCACTCTCTCTCTGTCTCTCTCTCTCTCTCTCTCTCTCTATCTATATATCTCTCTCTGTCTCTCTCTCTCTCTCTCCCTCTGTCTCTCTGTCTGTCTCTCTCTCTCTCTCTCTCTATATCTCTCTCTGTCTCTCTCTCTCTCTCTGTCTCTCTGTCTGTCTCTCTCTCTCTCTCTCTCTCTGTCTCTCTGTCTGTCTCTCTCTCTCTCTCTCTCTCTCTCTCTCTCTCTGTCTCTCTCTCTCTCTCTGTCTCTCTGTCTGTCTGTCTCTCTCTCTCTCTCTCTCTCCCTCTCTCTCTCTCCCTCTCTCCCCCTGGGGACATTTGTTGTGAAGAATATATAGGAAATTAAATGTGTTAGGTTTGTCAACTGACTCGTGTGAATTTTTTTATCCATGTCCGGTGTGTACACGTTATAACCACGGCCAGGATAACAATAGACCACTTTTTATACTCTAATTTATGATTAGATTATTCTATCACATGAATAAAATGCAATTTTCTTTATTTTTAACACAACACGGGAACGGGATGGGAGTCATTTTGTTTTGTTTTTTGTCAATAAAATAAAAAATAAAAAAATAAAAAAAATCATACAGTTTCCAGAAGTCCTTGACAGAATATCGTGTCATGTCGGCATAATCTATGGTGCACTTTTTCATGCTCAACAAGTTGCGTTACAAGTAGAAAAATGCCGTTTTTATGTCACACTTAGCTCTTCCTGTGAACACGGGCAGAAACACAGTACTTTTGAACGTGCAGTGTTTAAACTTCTTGATAAGTGGAAACTGCATTTGTTGACCCGTGCTGTCTGAATACTGTTTGAACACTGGTTCACAAGTGCTGGCAGTGACAGAATGCAAAAAACGGATATTGGCAGTATACTCAACTTAGCATCTTTTGTCTCCATAAGTCACCGCGGCATTCATCGTCTGTGGAGCAGCTGCTGCTTTAACATCGCAGTCGCATAAATTAAAAACCCCTCTGGGGTTTCCAACGTTAGAAAATTCAAGTTTTTTTTTGTGTGTGTGTGTACGCGCCTGTACGTATGTGTGCGCGGATGTGAAATATAAAGCAGCCGGAGCACGCCGAGCATGAATACACCCACTCCCCGCCTCACCTTTCCTTTCACACCCTCATCCATTATTCACACACGGTGGACAACACACTCGTATCGACTACACAGACTTTTTAAAAAAGGCACACTGCTTCACTATGCAGATAATACCTGCTTGACTGGGAGAAACACAGTTGCATTAAAATATGTCAATATCCAAACGCTCACAATCTTTCATGCTCTGTAACATTTTCAAACTTTTTTTTTTTTTTTTTTTTTTTTTTTTTTCCGGCCCGCGGGGATGTTCCAGTTGCCTCGAGGGAATATTTTTCTGCTTCTATCACTTCTGTTGACAACGCTGTGCGCAGCTTTTTCCTCTCATTTCCCCGCCGGGCAAGGTCACCTGCATCATTTGCATTTTGTGGAATTGTTTCTGAGGAGGCGATTCTGATTTGTATTAATGTGCATGTACATGCCACTTTGTTTTTTTTTTGACGTTCCCTGAATATTCAGCAGCATCCAGGGGTAAAGTCAATAAACTCATTCCGATTACATGTGAGTGGATGCGGAATGGGTTTACACCATGGGAGTGATTGTCTTGGGGTGAATGTGTAGACTCAAGTAGTTGTCCTTGAGGGAAGGTTTTTTTTTTTTTAGACGTTTCCAAGCATGTGGTGTTCAGACTGTGTGCGCATGCAAACATACTCCATGTCACTGTGTGCGAGTAAGCTGTGCAGCAGATGCTTTAAAGAAAACAAGGTAAATATAGCTGATGAGTGTGTGTGGTGATCTGTTGGGGCTGTTTATCTTGTTTTTCGTAATCGTGAATAATCAGAATCAAGATAAAACAAATATTGTGCTGCGTTCTGTTTCACAATGATGCTCTCGTTTTGTCGTGTGTTATAAATCCAACGCACGACTTTTCTTTGCGGCGCTGTGCTTTCACCTATTTTTGCTGAGTTAATGATTTGATTTGATTTGATTTGATTTGATTTGATTTGATTTGATAGGGACGATGCAATTTAACATCGTTCCAATACAGAGTATAAAACTGGTGTGCTGCACAGAGAGTTTATAGCTATTGCTAATTTGTACAGGGAAGTTAAAACATACAGCCGGTATCATAAAACCACAATAAACTACACATGTGGAAATATAGTAAAATACATATCTCGCAGTACACATGTCTCAGTACATCAATACATGTAACACACCTTGTAATTTATTTAGCTTTTAGACAGCACTAAACCTTTAATTGTTTAATTTAATATCAGGGATTAGAATCTGTTGAATATGATGTTTAGTTTTCAGTGGGTTTTGGCAGTGCACGACAACATAGTTCATGAAATATATTTTTGGCCCAATTTAATTTAATTTATTATTTTTATTGCATATATGTTTAGTAGTTTTCAGTAAGTGCACTGACGTTGAAACAGTTGATATTATTTATTTTGATCCAAATTATCTTTATTTATTATTTTTATATTACTTATTTAAATGTATATATTTAGATATTATTGATTTTATTTATTTATCCTTTTTTTTTTAAATTTCTCTTTCAGTTGATTTTTATTTAAAATAAATCCACTGCTAAAATATATATATTTTTTTAAGTTCAATAAATGCATGATGCTTGTGGTTATATTTTGTTTTTTTGGGGGGGGTTTGCCATAAATCGAGCAGGCATAATGTTTTGTAGTTTAGTAGTGCATGTTACAACATAGTTGATTTTTATTATTTATTTTGATCAAATTTATTTAAATGTATTATTCTCATATTATTTATTTAAAATGTATATATCTTTACATATTTAATTGATGTATCTATTGTTTTCAGATTTATTTTTTGTATTTGTTTTTCAGTACAATTATATTTAAAGTTCAAGAAAACATGTTGTTTTTTAAAATAAATACATGTTTTCCAAAGTCAATGGGTAACCGTGTTGAATAATAAATTCAATATTGACCAAAAATAATCATGCATTTTGCCATAATGGAGCAGCACTATGACGTTAATATGAAAGTCTTGCATTGATTCCCTACACAGCTTTTACAAGTTATCCCCGAAAAATCTCCCATTTCCTCCAACCTGCTCCAATCACGACCGACGGCCGCGCCCGGCCTCAGCTTCCTGCAGCTTGAGAGAGACCGTGTCACTAACTACCGCTCTCTCCAAGCTGCTTGCATCATCAGAGAGCGAGCCCTCGGCAAACTGTGGCCCCGGTCACTGTGCCAGAGCAAATGGATCCCCTGGCACCATTCAGTCCGCGCGGCCCCGCTGGCCATGACATGCTAGTAATCGTCATACTCCGCTAAATCGGCAGAGTTGTTGGGAGCTGGTGAGACGGAGCCAGGGGGCCAAACATGATGCCCTCTGGTGAAGTTGAGTCATTTTTCCACATGGAAGCATCCTCAATGCTACAGCGAGAGATACTCCAAAAATAAAAACAGGCCTCTCTGTGCCTGTAAATGTTGAATTCCTGACGCTTCTTTCTCATAGTTTCCTGGTATTAGTAACTACAGGTTTACCGTTGAATAATCCAGATTTTCATTTTTTTATTCACTTTAATGAAACCTAATTCATTATGTTCTGAAAAATAAAACTACAAGAAAATGTCTCACAAGGACTAATCAGGACTGTCTTTAAAGGGCACCAAGGTCATGTCCTAATTGAGATATCCAAATCCCAAGGACATCATTCATTTTAAAGAAGAATAAATGGTCTTTAATAACTTCTTTGAAGCCCACTTAGCATTACATAGTTACTGTAAATTACTAAAAAAAAAAGGATTTAAAAAAAAGAAAGTAATTCATTTTCAGATAAGCATAAAAGTAAAATGAAAAACTTCTATTACTCGTAAAATATGATTCAAGAAGAATGAAGAGATTTAAGTGTTTTGTCTTTCATATTATTCACAGGCGAGTGCACAGCAGGAGGAAATTACATCATATCTGCTTCACAAATGTAATTTAAAAAATGCTAAAGAATAAAAATAGTAAGTTAATTATGTAAACAGATATATATATATATATATATATATATATATAAACATATCTACAATCAGATTTTCGACCCAAGGCTGCACAGATGAAACAACAGGCAAGAAAATCAATCGGTTCAGTATCGTTTTTTATACTCTTATCAAAGTTTAACATTCAAACGTGAGAGAAGAAAATCAGGCATTTATTGGGACAGGTTTATATTAGACACACTGAATAATGTTAGCTGCCATGAATGAAACTCAAAATGTCTCGCAGCCTTGCTTTTATAGTTTCATTGTGAAAAACATCAGCATTTTTACACGTCACTATTAGTTGCGGATTGTTAATAATAGGCCTACTGTGTGTGTGTTCTTTGCTGTTTTTAAAGTATTATGCACAGTTCATTTGTGACAGTTTTTAAGTATGAGCTTTATGTCTAATACTGGGTCACAATAACTATATTTTATATCGGGTGGAGGGAAAAAAATCAATTAATCTAAGAATCGAGATTCTTATGTAAGATAATCGATTCACAACTTACAAGTTATTGTGTACAATTTATTTTTGATATTGACAGATTTCTGAGAAATAAAAAGGCAGCTAGTCAAAGCCTACTGATTTTATTCATGCAGCAGGCAGCGTTTTAATTGTTTGTATAAACTTGTTATTCTTGAGGTCAGTGAGAATTGAGAAATACTAAACTTTAGTAAAAAGTTTAGCAAGAACACATGTTACCCTATCACAGGTTTACCTTTGTGTGTTTACATTATTATTACTTTTTCCAAATATAAAAACCTCATAATCCTATATACACACAGTTTACTCTGCTTTCATGCCATAATTTACCACACAGCCTATTTTGCATCCAGAATCATGAGATTCTGAAGGATGCACACCACTAATATTGTAGTTTGAGGAATTAACCCAACATTAATATAAACCTAACACTAACGATGGGTCAAATCAATGGTTTTCTATCTGTGGGTACTGTGTAAAGCTAACTCAG
This sequence comes from Heterobranchus longifilis, assembly GCA_028570985.1. Lineage (NCBI taxonomy): Eukaryota > Metazoa > Chordata > Actinopteri > Siluriformes > Clariidae > Heterobranchus > Heterobranchus longifilis. The sequence continues at coordinate 6,793 of JAOVVB010145263.1, forward strand.
TATTGACCCAAATTCTTAGTATGTTTAATTAACACTTTTGGTCAATAGATGCATAAATTACAGAGCATGTTTTCCATGCAGTGTGGAGGTGTGCGTCTCATTAATGGGTGTGACTCTTGACATCCTGGCTACTAAATTTAGAGACTTCCACTTTTCGTAATTATAACAGAAAAAAGAAGCAAGATTTCAAAACCATTGTTTTTTCTTCAATATGCATGTCAAGAAGATTAAATCTCGCAGAATGCCTCCGCTCGTGGATGTATAACGAGTTAATCATGGCGTAAGTTGAACATTAGAAATAATGTGGCATCTGCCAGCGGAGTTTTTTTCCAGCAGGCTCTGTTTGTGAAAGCAAGAGACGAGCATTATTACCTCCAAACTATAATCCCTGCCACGGACGTGAGCAAAAATACATCTTAAAATCATCTATAAGCTCATTATCTTTTGAGTGTCAATGGGAATTGAAAATCGGCTGGATGAGCTGCAGGTTCGCACCCGGCGGTGTAATGTTTTGACGCTGATGCGCCACAGATATACGTCGTCTGTGCGGCAGTCTCCATTTTCTTAAAAAAGATTTATCTTTCTCCTCCCTTTCTTTCCATCTAACGCTAATCGGCCGCGCCGTCGTGAACGCTTCCTTAAAAAAAAAAAAAATCTGCTTTGAGCCACGCTGCCGAAGTGAAGGCTGCAGGATAACTTGCATTTCTTTATCGGCCGGAAATAATAATTGGTTGGGAAAACTACAATGTAAACATAAACAAACGGCTTATGCGCCTCAAGGCTGCAGACGGTGTGCACCACCTCCTGAACTTCACTTCAAGTTCAATTAACAAACAGCAAAGAGTGTTTGCACACCCGAATAACACGACAGTTAGAGGAACACAAGCAATTAAAGTATTGTCCAGTGACCGACATCGTCTGCGGTCACGCTGCAGTGAAAGCTCATTGAATTTGCACCTCACCTGAATTGTTCAGTCATCACTAAAGGACGATCTCCTCCTAACATGTCGCTCATGAGGTCACAAGTGTGCCGGCAAATGTGTAGATGCTCCAACAAGTCTTTTACTGCGTTTATTGAAAACGCTGGAAAAACTGTTAGAACTGTAATGAGTCCCAAAGCAGCACAAAAATAGAAAAGACAAAAATCTCACCAATCGTGCTGCAGCATGTGAGGACGTTCTTAATGGTCTCTGGTTTTTACTTTCACTTATATATAATATTTTATCATCTCATGTTTTTATTGTTTAAGTTTATTTCCCATTTGTTCTTGTTTTAATGTGTTTTTTGTTTTTTTTATTGTAAAACACTACTCCCTTGTATTGAACGTGCTCTATAAATAAAGTGTATTATTTATTTCATTGTATTTCTTTTTTACTTTCCAAATGCTCTGCCATATGGCTTTTTCAGGGAACGCATTTCGACATGTCACAGTAGCAAAAGCTGTTTAGTAATTGCCAAAAAAAAAAAAAAAAAAAAAAATCCAGAAGAATTAACAACTATCCATAAACACAAAGATAAGGATGAAACCTATTTATACACTACGGAGTGAGACATTAGCTTTTCTTCCTCCTACACATCAATTCTCTCTCACCCACATATTTTTTTTAACAGTGTCTATTTGCACATGGCAGCTCTTCGGCTATTTACACCCGGCCCCCTCACCCCCGCCTCCCTGAAGTATAAATAGCGACAGAGAACAAGTGCAGAGGAGGGTCAAACACAGGACTAGCAGCCAGGGTTTACGTCCTATTTTTACTCAATGGACAGCGAGTTGTGTCTCGACATTGTTCTGCTGAAGTCCGGTATATCTGGGGAAACACGTCAGACATTTGCAGAGTCGCACCGTGATGGTCGAGTGTTTTCCGCTGTGTTTACGTGACAGAACACCGTATTAAAGCGTATGATCAAAGTGCTCGAGCTCCGCTACAATATCCCTTCACGTCGTGAGTATTTCAGCCTGTTGTGTCCCATAGACAGTAAAAGTTGTGTCCATTCTTTACGTGCAGTCTGTGGTCTGTCCTGTATAAACGAGCTGCAGATCAGCAGTCATCAACAGGTTAGAGCCTGATGATGTTTTTTTAATTATTATTATTGACAGTATGCAGTATTTCAGTGCCTTGACTGTTACAGAAAGCATTATGGCCAATAAGCCACTCTTTAATGTTTATACTGTTCAAAATAAATGAAAAAAAAAAAACTTACTTTCTTTTGTTTTCCCTGTTGTACTGAAAACGTACCGAACCATGACCCCAATACAAACTTTTGTGTACTGTTACACCCCTAATTTTTACACTTAGCTGACTTATTAATTCCAGTTTGGTTAGGTTTATGCAGTTAAACTACTTTGTTAAGTTTAGGCAACAGCACTGGGTATAAATAGCATTGTTAGCTACCTGGGTGCTAATAGCATCTGCCATATTTTAATGGTTGAATCAATCTGGGATCAGATAAAGCGGCTCAGTGGACCTTCTGTATGATCAGGTGTTGAAATTGGAGGTTTTAGTGCAACAGCTACACTTAGCTTTTTTTATATCCAATCGCTGTCTGATCAATACACATTATGTGACTACAGTAGAGCTGCAACTAACAATTATTTCCATTGTTGATTAATCTGCCGATTATTTCCTCGATTAGTCATTTGGTCTATAAAATGTCAGAAAATAGTGACAAATGTCCATCACTGACAAAACAAGATATTTAAAAAACATCTCCCTATAATTTGAGTATAGGGAGATGTTTTTTAAATGTCTTGTTTTGTCAGTCCAGAATCCAAAGATATTCAGTTTAATATGATATAAAACAGAAAAAAGCAGAACATTTCCATATTTGAGAGGCTGGAAACAGCATTTTCTGCCATTTTTGCATGAAAAATTACTTTAACGATTAAGCAATTATCAAAATAGTTGGTGATTATTTTTCTGTCGATCGACTAATCGCTGCAGGTCTAGACTACAGTAAGTGCAAATGGTGTATATGGAATGCAAATATGTTTAGGTTACATGTTTTCAGAAAATGTATGGACTTAAGACATATTCTGCATTTCTATTCAGTTTGCAAAGCAACCTTAATCACAGCTTATGATGCAGGAAATGTGTATTGATTTCCTGTATGATAGGAATGGCACCTTTATGGTCTGTTAGAGGTTTGAGGTTTTGCACAAACCGTTGTTAAGTGCTTGTTGTCTGCTGCTATTCATCCGAGCACATCA
>JAOVVB010145291.1:0-11953 GCA_028570985.1 Heterobranchus longifilis
ATTCTGTGTCACCTTGTGTATATATAAATATATATATATATATATATATATATATATATATAGAGAGAGAGAGAGAGAGAGAGAGAGAGAGAGAGAGAAATAAATAAAGTGCATGCTGACTTAAGAACTGAATCTACTGTACACTGGCCTGTATAGATTCACTCACATAAAAGAACTTATGCTGTCAAGCCCCACTTTCTCAAACTGTGAATATGTCTATCTGTCTCAATATGACACTTAGCCAGAAATGTCCTCAAATTGTAGATCTTTCCTCACTTTTGAAGATCAGACATTTACGACAGGATCCTTTATTGTATGCATACAAAAGAACATGAGTGACATTGATTCGAATTGCTTCGCAAGACTGGCTAAGACAGTTCTGTGTTACACTCTCCATCTTGCAGTAAAAAACAGGTGGCCTCAAGAGTAAATCATTTATTTAACGGCAGTGAAGAAGGGAATGCATCTAGTAGTGAGCTATTTTCAGAGGGGAAAAAAGGGATAATCATTGTTCCCAGAGTGAACTTTTTTATGTGTGCAAAATAATATGACCAAAAGGCCGGTATTTATTTTGTCTAGAAATGCTTCCTGTTAGCCCTGTTAGCAAAGAAATGCAATGCTATGTCAGAAATGTACTATACTCTGCTTAATGTATGCTCTGTTTTGATGTTACACCCTGTACCACATGCCCTGCACTGCCTGAGCCACGCCCTGCTTCCCTGCAGTTAGACACTACACCATTTCTGACTGGCCCAACTCTTTTTCATCCACTGTTAACAAGGATGTACTGATATTTCTACTAGCTGGTAGAATCACTTCAACCGCAACCTGGCTTAAAGAACATTGTGCTCACACAGTGGTATATATACATGTAAACTTATATTACTTGGCCTCTCACTGACACAAACAAGTTTTGATCAACACCTGGAAAAACACACAACCAGATGTACGCAACTGGAAGTACACGCAACTGGCTCAGTCATTCATATTCCAAAAATGCTTTGTATGCTAAGGCAAATTTCTTGCAAAATTTTAGGTGAAAAATTCTTAAGGTGGAAATTCGCAAAACGGGGCATTTGTGCATATATACAGTATGCACTAAAATATACAGTACTGAAATGAATAGACGAACAATATCACCTTGTTGTCATCTTTGAGTTCCTTTTTTTTCTGAAAAAAACTAATATACTGTACACACAATTAGAGTATTGATTTACTACGGTGTGTATAATGTAAGTGTTACAAGTGTGTGTGCACCACCTTGCTGTAGATAGTGCTCATATTGTTCACACAGATTCTTTATCTGGATTCCCGGAATAAAGGTTGTTCAGAATTGGTGAAGGGATGCTTGCATGCACAAACATGTCTCATATAGCTTGAAAATGAGTCTGGGAACATTCAACCAAATAAGTAAGTACCAGCTTTTTATCCAGGATTTCATCTTTAAAGTATTATTTGGTTTACTTACTATCAAATGAGCGTGTATGGAAGATGTGACTGTGACCTTAATCTGGTGGAAGGCATGTGTGTTAAATGTACTTTTTTTCTTTCTTTTTTTTCACAACAGCAGAGCTGCACACTTAATCACAACTGGATTTTTTTTTCAGGGAAGAGCACTCCTAGAACCATTAGCAATAAAACAAACCTCAAATGGTCCCTCTGTGATCAGCACTTGTTTCCACAACAGCCAACAAAGCTAAGGCTAACTAACTACAGCATTATTACTTATCACTATTACTTTTAGGTAAAAGACAAGAAAAATATTTATTAATCCAGAGGGTGATAATCCATAAACTAGTTAAATGTTAAGAGCTTAAATGATAAATACATCATATGTAGCAACAGATAGATTACAGTAATGGATGAGTATTAGGTCTTCTTACCATCACATCTGTTAAAGGGTCGATTCTTAGATCAATAACTCGAACCTGCCTAATGCTAAATGACTTTCACTCTCATGACTCAAATAAATTATAACAGTGAAATGCAGTAATGTCTGGCAATACTCAGTGTAACCGGAGGGGTGGTTTTTTTTTCTTCTTTCATTCTAACAGACAGTTTAAATACAATTATTTCTAGCACTGATTGCATGTGCTTTTTTTCATAACTGATTATAAGATTGAATTTATCAGATGACTTGTTGTTTGGCTAAGAGAGCTTGTGCATGGACAAGGATGGTGGTATGATGATGATCATTTATTTATAAAATGCAATAAGCCTGTGCATGATTTGTAATTTCAGAAATATTGCATTTAACCTTAGCCTTAATTAAAGTTTCTCATTCTGTAAGCAGTAAGCATCTTTTTACAACTGAGCCTAGATGTTTAGCTTTTATACAAGGTAGAACTAAAATTAAATGGATTGAGAGTGGTTGTGTCCAATATACACTGTCTGAGATTTTAATGTCAGCTGTCAACCCTTTTCATCATATTGATCAAAGGATTTTTCCTTCGTGATGCTCATCACATGTATGTCTGATATGGAAGGCACCAAGAAGCTTTTATCAAACCTGTATAATGCAAAAGATCATAAGAACATTATAAGAAGAGGTTTTTTCCTGTTTCATTATCTGATTTGTAAGTACAGTGGGTTTGCTCTTCGGTAACCTGAAATAACAAGCCGCATTTTAATTGCACAGTGCTTGCTTTTTACAACACAAATAATTGGTGTTATGATGGTATAATTAGCTCAGTGAAAAAAAGTTTTGTTGGTTAAAAGTAAATTATGTCTATAAACTATCCACTGGTACACCAAGTCCCAGACAGTATGTTAGAGAGCTACATGGAATTTAGGGGCATGATGTACTATACTGTATACTGGTATATGGTATAGATCAGCAAATCATTTTAAAACCAATTATTAAAGAAAGTGAGCTCTTTCAAACGATATTTCTCCAGTGTTACAATAAACTACCGAAGACTACCAACTACTATGACTGTATCTTCACTAAGCAAATAATTGAACCTTTGCACTGCTGCAATTATCATTTCAATGCGTAAAATGTTGAGCTGCTGATTATAGGGTCCGTGGTTCAAGACCCAGCACTACTGAGCTGCCACTGTTGGGCCCTTGAGCAAGCACCTTCAACTGCTCAGATGCTCAGAGCTGGCAACCTCACCCAGTCAGAAACTGCCACTGAAAAGACAGATATATCTCCAGGGAGAGGTTAATAAAGTACTCCATCTATCTATTTGTTGCCCTCTGTGCCCTAAGACACATAGACAGGCCCTTACCCACTTTGTCATTAAGTGCTATCTTACCACATCATTGAATTCTTTCTTAGCCTGAGAGAATTCACTTTTTTTTCTTTCTTTTTTTTTTACGATCTGTACTCTGGTATTATAAATACCCAGCACACATTATGCAACTACATCCAGTAGACCATATTTAGATATGGAGTTTTAAGTCCATGGTTTACATTTTAAAGATGAATCAATATTTTGGAGAGGTGGGAAGAGGTTTCTCTGCAGTTCACTCCTCTAAGGTTTCCAGATTTTTTTCATACGTAAATCACTCGGCACAGAGGTTTTCAGTTTTGTCAAGAAATGTAGTATCTGTAAAACAAATGCTTTCTTTTAAGCCCGCCCACTCCAAAAAAAACTTATAAAATAGCACACATGGGGTAATAAAATAGAGTGTATTTTCTCCTTTGAGATCAACTACAACCTGATGGAGACTAAAATCCAATTATAAAACACATTTCTACTTCCATTAGTTCTGGCCCACCAAGGCTGTTCTGAATTAGTAGTTTTCCCATTTGCTCAATTATTTTCCAAGTACCAGTTCCTAAGCCACAGCATATAAAAGGTCACTGTTGTGTAACACTTGTCTTCTTTCACATTCTTATCTTGTTGAGGATATGAGAAAAGTGGATTCAACATGCATATTTTAAAATTAAAATGAGCATTTATTACAAATAAAACTCAATAAGGGGAATGTAATGCTTGCAGCACAACCGATTGCATAATACTAAGTAGGTTAGTCATTTTGGTATCATTATTGGAATCTGTAACAAAGAGCTTAAAAAATATAAACTTGTAATCAGTCTTAAAAAATGCGTACTGATGCTTGCAGTCCCTACAAATTCTGACTCTAGAGACAAATATGTCAACAGTGTAAGAGACAATGCATAATATTTACATCAGTTCAATCAGTTCTAACATACTGTATTTATTTTTATTGACATCCTTTTGCAAAACAGCACAGATTGTTATATCATTAGTCCTTATGATTTTGATGGATTTATGTTAATGAACAAAGCAAGAGTGAATGAAAAAGATTATAATCTGGCACGTAGTTCTTAATCTAATCATGGTGTCATGGCAAGCTTGTCACTATTGTCTACTCTTACCGTACATACAACACTCAGCCATAACATTATGACCCCCTGCCTAACATTAAGGCCATAACAGTGATGCACTGTGTGTTCTGACACCTTTTTATTGAAACCAACATCAACCTTTTCCTGAATTTGAGTTACACTGGCGCTTCTGTTGGATCGAACTACACAGGCAAGGCATTGCTCCCCATGTGCATCAGTGAGCCTTGGCCACCCATGACCATTGCTTTTTGGTTCTGCTTCCTTGGATTACTTGTGGTAGGGCCTGACCACTGCAGACCAGGAACATCTCACAAGACCTGTAGTTTTGGAGTTGATCTAACCCAGTCCTCTAGACACAATTTTTTACTTCCAACACATCACCTTCAGGAAAAATGGTTTACTTGCTGTCCAGTATACAGTGGTGTTTGTCCCCTTACTGATTTTTTATTTTTTTGCATGTTTGTCACACTTTAATGTTTCAGATCATCAAACAAATTTACATATTAGTCAAAGATAACATAAGTAAACACATCATGCAGTTTTTAAATAAAGGTTTTTATTATTAAGGGAAAACAAAATCCCAAACTACATAGCCCTTTGTGAAAAAGTGTTTGTCAGAGCATAGCGACAACTCATCCAAGAGGTCACAAAAGACCAAACAAGGTGATCCATGACTCCGTGACTCCACCATAAGTAAGAGACTGGGCAAAAATGGTTTACATGGCAGAGTTCCAAGATGAAAACCACTGCTGATCAAGAAGAACATAAAGGCTTGTCTCAGTTTTGCCAGAAAACATCTTAATGATCCCCAAGACTTTGGGGAAAATACTCTGTGGACTGACGAGACAAAAGTTTAAGTTCTGTAAGGTGTGTGTCCCATTATGTGTGGCGTAAAAGTAACATAGCATTTTAGAAAAAGAACATAATACCAACAGTAAAATATGGTGGTGGTAGTGTGATGGCCTGGAGCTGTTTTGTTGCTTCAGGACCTGGAAGACTTGCTGTGATAAATAGAACCATGAATTCTGCTGTGTACCAAAATATCCTGAAGGAGAATGTCCGGCCATCTGTTTGTGACCTTAAGTTGAAGCAAATTTGGGTTTGTGCAGCAGGACAATGATCCAAAGTACACCAGCAATTCTACTTCTGAATGGCTGAAGAAAAACAAAATGAAGACTTTGGAGTGGCCTAGTCAAAGTCCTAACCTGAATCCAATTGAGATGCTGTGGCATGACCTTAATTGTTCATGCTCAAAAACCCTCCAATGTGGCTGAATTACAACAATTCTGCAAAAGATGAGTGGGCCAAAATTCCTCCACAGCGCTGTAACAGACACATTGCAAGTAATCGAAAATGCTTGATTGCAGTTGTTGCTGCTAATGGTGGACCAACCGGTTATTAGGTTTAGGGGGAAAACACTTTTTTTACACAGGGCTATGTAGTTTTAGATTTTGTTTTCCCTTTATAATAAAAACCTTAATTTAAAAACTGCATGATGTGTTTATCCCACCCACTACCGGCCACCACTGTAACAAGATATTGAAAATGTAGCTACTGTGAGAAGGGCCAAATTTTAATGGCTAAATAACTGGGTCATAGCAAATCCAAAACTGCAGCTTTTGTGGGCTTTTCCCAGACTGCAATGGTCATGACATTTCAAAAGTGATCAAAGGAAGGAAAACCGGAAAACTGGCAACAGGGTCATGAATGACCAATGGGGAGTAAAGGCTGGCCAGTGTAGTCTGATCCAATAGAAGAGCTACTGTCACTCAAATTCAAGAAAAAGAATAATGTTGGTTTCAATAGAAAGGTGTCAGAACACACAGGTCATTACTACATTACTACCTAATATTTGGCATGTTGTTATAATTTTATGGTTGATCTGTGTACATGCATAACATGTCTTACAGTAGTTGGACTGCATACCAACATCAGTAAAAATGTTTGGCTACGCCATTGAGTATATCTGATAACACAAATAATTGATGCTTTACAGATGAATGAAACACAAACCTGTGGTAAATTTTCTCCCCAGGGACAGTATTCTCTCTTCTATCCCATCACTGCCTCCACCCCTCCTACCCCACCCATCTGCACATCAACAACAATGGTTGTTGTTAGGATTTTCAAAGATTTTTTTTTACATATGAACAATGCACAGTTGACTCACAGAGAGAGAAGACAAGCTAGTTTCATTGGCACTTATTTATATTGGTGGATTATAGATATACGCTTTATTGGCTCGATTACCCAACTCCTGGTATTTAATTAGCTGCAAAATGACAAATAAATTATTTGTTGTGCTTTATACAGTATATAGACAAAATATTGTCCATTTATCACCACATATTGTTTCCTTTGTTAATTTTATAGTAGTGGTAGCCAGTGCTAAGCTGTTTTGCCCTGAGATCATAGATGCATGAAACCACCAACATACTTCGCCAAGCTGCAGACACGTCATGTGGTATTTGTGCCTGTCATATTTATGTGAGACTTAAATAAACTAATAATCATTTGTTAATCATTTCAGTTACACAAGTGTGAAACTGTTGCTAATAAATAAGTAAAGTAGCATTATGACAAGAAACAGTAATTGTCATCTGGAAGGTAAAACTAAATAACATCAACAAAACAACATGTTTATACTCAGGGTCACACTGAAAACCTAAATATACTGTATATATAAGTAATACATATTATAAGTAATATATATACCTTACAAAATACCTTTGTCCAGATCCATATACAGAAGTGTGTTGCACAGAAATTAATATAAAACATGAAGAGAAAGCAGTTTTAATTTATTAGATGGTGCTATTATGTTGAATTTTCACTGGGTGCCTGCCCTACACTATGGACAATATTGAACACCATTCAGCCTTACACTAGGGCTCTGCAAAACACCACCACTCTTCTGATAATCTTGAATTGTGCAAATAATGACAATTATGTGTTTACTTTGTTAAAAAGTTAATTCAGTCCGGATCTAGAGTATAAGCACAAGAGATTTCCTTGAATCAATCTATTTCTGCTAAGTTATTGCTGAATATATTAGCCATTATGTATGGTACAATTCACTATGATTATCTTCATTTGCATGCACTGCACAGTCCATGAACATCTATTCCTATGGAAGGGCACTCTTTGATTAATCTCTGAGAATTCAAAGACTTAATTTTGTATTTCTTAGAAGTTGAGAAAAATCACCTTGAAGTTACAGAATACTCCCAAGTTAGCCTCATTGAATCTAATAAGATTATACATCAATTTTACTGGTTAACCAGCCGAAGTACACTTTTTTTCTTCTTTGAAAATGAAGAACTGCCAGTGTCCTCGACTTACCCCTCTCTGAATTAGATCCAATTTTGCAAATCATGAGAGGCTGAAAAGAAGGATGTCTGCTCAGCATGTTAAAGTAAAAGAGAAAAAAAGAAGTGGGACTGTTGGGTGAAAACCTGGGATGTTCGTGAGGAGACAGATTTAAAAGTGTATTTAAAAAGTCAAGTTAATGTCAAAGCTATTCCATAAAAATGTTATATAATCAATATATACAGATGTGATTATATATCTAATGTGAGCCTTGTATTAACATCAGAGAAAACAGGGACCTTATAACACACAAAATGACCTAAATAATAACTTTTAGGATGCAATGTTTGTAAGTTTATGATATAGATCATCTTACACAAGAACAGAGCCTTTTGTTCAAAGTACACAAAGTAGTCCTGGCAAATACCAAATTACCACATATTAAAATCTCCAGTGATAACCCATTGAGAGTCAATTTAAGTCTAATTGGACCTGTATGAAAATTGTAGGCTGTTCATTGTATGACAATATTATGTAACCAATTCAGTTTAATTTGAACCACAGAAACCCTGATCAGGCCTAAGGACTCTGTCACACAAGAACACAGCGGGAATAAGGAGTATAAGGACAAAATGGAAAAAATTAGCATCATCAAGTTCATACCACTTCCTACCCATGTCCTTGTTTTCAGTGTGTCTACCAGGTTTCATGAGATCAAGCAAAGTTCTTAATATGTCCAATCAGAGTGTACTATGCTCTTACCAGATACTTATGATGTGCCCATTACATTGTCATTGCATCTAGTCAGTTGGTATAAATACATAAATACATGCAGGTCGTTTTATCATGAAGTGATGGTGTGAGATGTTAGATTAAGTATTTCAAATAAATTCTCTGAATATGACAATTCTACAATGTGGCATGGACCTACCATGGTCGTAGCACAAACCTTAAGAGGTTGTGTTGAGATTTCCATTGATGAAGCAAAAATGCAGTCACAACCTAATGACAACTTATGCTAAACGCTCTCCAGTCTTTTCCATCTGCGCCATGTTTGTAGTATAGTAACAAAGCCCTGTTCTTTTTTGTACCGTTAACTGATCAATGCCACTGTCTTTATAATAAGTCCGTATTAAGTTCTTGCTGCTTCTTGCTTCAATAATGTCTTTTGAATATTTACAAAAAAAGTATGTGAGCTCACTCTACTACATCAGTCTACTGAATACTTGCCTAGTTGTATAAGTTCTTACTGCTTTCACCCAACTTGGGACATGACTTAGTGTGATGGGTATAATGATGAATAAATAAACTCTGCATTTTTATGAAAGTGTATATTGGTTATTGTCCTGTGAGTCTTCAGTCCTGGAGGATAGTGTTAATCTCAAGCAGTACCCACTGCAAATACTTCTGGATAGTTTTCTAGACAAAGATAACAATAACAGTCATATGTGCTTGCTTAACATCCCATCCCAGACATAGTACCCTCTTTGCTGTTATAATAATCCCTCTTATAATAACCTTCTGGGAATGCTGCACTAAATTTGGAGCATGACTATGGGGATTTGTATCCATTCAGTGACAAGAGCATTAGTAAAATGGGTCAATGATGTGCAAAAGCCTGGTGCACAGTCAGCGTTCCAATTCATCCAAAAAATGATAAGTGCCATACAGGTTCAGTATCTGTACAGGACACTAAGGTAATTCTATGGGTCTCTCTACCTTGTCTACTTGCACAGAGGCATTTTTATGTTGTTTATTGTTGTTGTTGCTGTTGTTGTTGTTGTTGTTGTTGTTGTTTTATGACACTTCAAAAAACAATGAATATTTATAAGCTTTTTGTGAAACATTGCTCCTGATAATAATTTAGGGAACTTTAAGACTTCTGCTTTACTGCTGATGTTAGATTCAAAGACTGAAAACATATACATTATCTTCGTTTACAAAGTTTACAAATCTTGTGAACTTAAGTTGTTACAAGCCCCACCTTTAAAGAGTTGCCAAAAAAAGATAGAGGTCAATAAGTAGACATCAGATAAGGAAGTGCTGCAGTTAGCTAATGCAGGGTGTTAAAAGAGATGTAGGGTGTTTTCCTTTGTTTTTCTTTAGCATCAAGTACACTCTAGTATAGAACATACAATAGCCTACAGTGGAACCTTGGATTACGAGCATAATTTGTTCCAGAAGCTGGCTTGTATTCCAAAACACTCGTACACCAAATGTAATTTTCCCATAAGAAATAATGGAAACTCAAATCATTCATTCCACAGCCCAAAAAAAGAAATACATAAAAATAATATGCAACAAAATATAAAGTAAAAATAAAATAAATTAAGCTGCACTTTACCTTTTAAAAAAAGTAAAAATAAATCCAGACAGATAAGTGTTTCCGTTTAAGTGTTTCACGCTGTGTGTGTGTGTGTGTGTGTGTGTGTGTGTGAAGCCCCTCCCGTCCCGACAGAGAGTGTGTAAACTGGCACGGTGTCAAATTACGTGCGCGCACATACATAACAGACTGAAACAGAGAGGGAGAAAATAGATTTTTAACCTTCTAATGAGATTTTCTTTTGCTTTACATGCGCGCATACACGTGTGTTATAAGAAACAGTGCACGCGCGCTGTACACACGCGCTTACAAACACAAAATAAAATGTTTTACACACACACACACGTGGTCACAGTGTTATAGTAAACAGTACACGCGTGCACGGATGTTGATTATACCAATAAGAGATGCGCACTAAGACCCAGCAGGAGAGACGATTACCCACAATTCCGCAGCGCAAGAGAGAGAAAAACCGTTGGCTCAGTTGTGATCACGTGATGACACGTTAAAACAAGAAGCGTATGCGTGATAAATTATACTCGGTACTTGTAAACCAAGACTTGTTCGTTTTCCAAGTCAAAATTTTTTTTAAATCTTTGCTCGTCTTGCGGAACACTCGCAAACCGCATTACACTGTAACAAGGTTTCACTGTAAAACGAAACTTAGTGGATGAATAATAGTACTAATGTTCATAATTTACAGGTAACTGTTAAATGTACATTGTAGTGGGAGCACTGTGGTGTCTGATGTGTCTGTATGGCAATGACAAATTGTTCTCATGGTTCACAGGTCAGGATCCAGGGCCCCTTTGCTGTATTAGATGAGGGTCTGAGGAAGGTCAACACTGACTTTGCAATAATTGATATTAACCAGAAAGAGAAAAATCAAACATTGTTTTAATTTAATATTAATTTAATACTATTGTTTGCTTAATCTGTCTTTTATTGTCAAGTGATAAATATTTAATACAAATCTATCTTTTTTTATTATATACTATATATCTGTGTAATGTATTTCTCACAGATCTTCTAATGAATACTTATTAGCAATGCATTAACATAAATTAGGAACCCATTAACAAAGTTCATTCACAGAACACACTCTTTTCTGTTTGATTATGCAAAAGCATTGATTGTTTTCTCTCCTAGCTTTGGTTGGACGTGATTAGATTTAAATCGAGTCCCTCATTTTTATATCAGTAATAATGAAACAAAATTGATGGGCAGAAAGAGAAAAGTCAAGCTTCATTTTAATTTTGTACAATTCCCTATTATTTAATAGAGTGCCCTGTCTTTCTCAGTCACGTGATATATTTTCATATAGAACTTGTTCTTAACTTGACAAAGGAACAGCACACCTTGGTTTAATTTATCTCTCACAGTTCATCATCCTTTCATAAATGTGATTATAATAAAACAACAACAACAACAATAATAATAATAATTCTAATAATAATTGACATCATATTTTTATATACTGTAAATAAAGATAATTATTATGTAATGTGTGTAAGTGTATAGTGTATAAGTTCACACATTCATACAGAGGCTCAAATATTATATGGTTCAGTTTGGAGGGTTAATTTTGTGCCAGAAGGAATTGTGTTAAAGAAGGCGTTAACAGAGTTCGGTCCTTGTGCTCCTCCTTTTTCTCTCTCACGTCTGCACACACAAAACTAGGAAGTGACTCCTCATTTAAGAAGAGACAAAACTCATAGACACTTGTCTCTCTCTCTTGTTCTCTCTCTCTCTCTCTCTCTCTCTCTCTCTCTCTCTCTCTCACTCACACACACACACACACATTGTATAAAGGCAGTAAAAATGGCAGAGGCCAGTATCTCAGTTGATCAGGACCAGTTCATCTGTCCAGTGTGTCTGGATCTCCTGAAGGATCCAGTGACTATCTCCTGTGGTCACTGCTTCTGTAAGGTGTGTATTAATTACTGCTGGGATCGGGAGGATCAGAGTGGAGTTTATAGCTGTCCTCAGTGCAGAGACAC
>JAOVVB010145311.1:0-11953 GCA_028570985.1 Heterobranchus longifilis
ACATAGATTAATTAACTGGATTTTAGTAGCTGGACAGTAAGAGGAAACAAAAAATATGAATTTGAATACCCAATGGGAATTACTATTACGGCAGTAATAGTATTGGCAAGAATCTGGCTATATGATACGTATCAATATATTTTGCAAATCTATCAGAAAACATAATATCACGATACTCAAATGTATTGATATTTTCTTACACCCCTAATTATTACTATCCTGATGTAGTACTAGTTTGAAAGGCAAATCTCCCTCATTTAAAATTCTAGTAAGTAAACGTGATTAATATACAGTAAAATATGTGCTGTTGTCATGATATTTTGTGCAAGAAAACCCTTTGATCAGAGCAACTTGTAACATCAGTAAAAGATATTTACTCATGAGCTCGAGAAAGAAGCATTAGCTCCGACATGTTTCTCAATCGAATAGAAACAGAAACTCGTCAGACTGCGGTCAGAAACAAGCCGTCCTTGAGCAGAAACACTTGAAATCTCTCCAACCTCTGAGGTCTTTGATGTATAGTGAAGACGCGCCGCCGCCTGTCACTGCTGGCTGAGGAATCCGTCATCGCTGCCTTTTTTATATTCTCTCTGGTACTGTTGCATTGCTGCTTTGGAGCCTCCCTTGTCACATCCCTGTGCCTCCAGTGGAGTTAAAATGTTCCACCAAAGTGTAATATCACTTCACTGATCGCACATTTAATGCTCCGCTGCTCCGAAGATTAAAGTCTGTGTCTCAAGAGTTGTATCAGAGGCTGTTTTGTATCATGATTTGTCAGGTTTTATTCATTATTTGTGAGGTTTTTATAGACTTTGGTTCATCGTTTTGGATTTGTGACAGGTGCTGTTATTGTTCCTCATGAATCATAATCTATTTTATTACGTACAAAACTTCTGTTTTCCATCTAAAATGTTCCCTTTTTTTTTACAGCCGCGTCGTTGCTTCATTATCAGGATCTTTTTTTTTTTTACATACATGAAAATGCATCTGCTCGGTGCTTACAGGGTGTAAATACTATCTGTCATGGTGTCTTATGTTTTATGACTGGCTGTAAATTTCCAATGCACCACTGTAACTCTGTATGGTAAAACAGGGTGACCTTCTTTGTCTGTGTGTGGGCGTATTCATCGCAGGTAGAGTTTCATTTACAAATCCATCCCAGGGGAGGAGTCCTCCTCACCTGTGCGGATACACACTGTATGTGTGGTCACTGTGGTCCGCACCCGTCGGATGTTTTACAGACGACTTTACGCTGTTTGGTTAAAAATCCTTTAAGTCCTCTGCCCCGTCACCGTGTAACTCATTAAAGAGTGACTTCAAATCGACTCAGTGGATCTCTGTGGGAGAATTCACATCGATTATAACGGAGCTGTAGTGTAGCTCCACTTTTCAATGTCTCTGTTTAACTGACTTGAATGGTTACTATATTTGCTCTAAAGATCCGGTTTGTGTTTTATTAACAGGATCGACCATATAAATCGTTTGTTCCTACTCTGTAATACCACCCAGAGTTTACTAAAATAGCGGCCCTGTAGTGCCCGACATAAATGTTATGCGGTTTTAAATATGCCGTTAATGTTGTAAAAATGGACGTTGGTGTGGTAGGTTTAGGTTTAGGCAACAAAACAACTTGGTAGGGTTAGAAAAAAGGTTGTGACATTGTCACATGACGCAGAACGTCACATGATTTAATGTGCTGATAACATGCTTATCATCCTGATACATATGGGTCAGTAGGGGCCGATTCCCTACACTAGAAGGTCCAGAAGGCTCTTATCAGCTTTTTGAATGGGGATGATACCAGCCCATTCAATGCAGGCTGATAACAAGTTCGGTTTCTTTAAGTAAACCAAAAAAAAAACTTCTACATTTCACTGACTTTTGTCAGATTTACAAACACGTTGGTACGTTTAGAAAAAAACATATACATTTCTGTGACTTTCGGAACTGAAAACAGTCGGTAGGGTTAGAAAAAAACATCATGGTTTGGATGTTAAAATGTTGTTTCAACCGGGACGTGAACTCCGACCTTCCTCTTTATGTGGAGTCTGGACGCTCTTTATACGTCCTCATCTGTTGCTCGTCATAATTACCGTCAAGACAGTAGGCTGTCAGCCCATTCAATACGCTAATAACCACTTTCTAGCAGGGCCAGCATGCCCCTACTGACCCATATGTATCAGGATGATAAGCACTCACATCAGCGCAATCAATCATGTGACAACATCAGAATCGCCTGCACGTACCATGACGTGAACGGAACGTGACGTACTTCCAGTTATGTTAATTTAAAAAATAACTCGCTGTTTAATTTCTATTTCATAGCGGGACATGAGCCCTGATCTCCTGGGTGACAGTCCTGTGTTTGTTTGACCATCCATCATCCGTCCTCCCCTTTCTCGCTCTTAATACTCTGTTTCATTACTTCCGGCTTTCTGGCGCCATAATATCTAGCTACAGACACTAGAGGGCTCCGCCTAACAAAACATCAGTATGTGTTTTACTGCTTGAGAAAACGTCAACTGCTGTCGTTCTGCTGTGGAGGACCGTCTGTTGTATTTATATGCTGCCCTTTCAGCCTTGTCACACGTCTCATAAAATATTTGTAATCTCAGACATTACTTGTTTATACAGAAGGTGAATTTTTTTTTTTTTTTTTTTTTTTAATGTAATGGATTGTTTTGTATTCTGCTCTGTCCTGGGGGGCATAATGTACTGTACAGACAAGGCCACGTATTGCAACATGATGAATGTTACCTTTGGCAGCGAGCTATGCTGATAATTGCTGAGTGGGTGTCAGGACTTTAGTGAATTTGCAACCAAGTGAGATGACAAAAAAATATGTCAAAACATGTTTTTCACCTAACACTACTTGTTCGAGTCATAACTCACTCATCCTCCCCCTCCTTCAAGTCTTTGTTTGAACTTGGACCTCATTATGGAGAGAGGAAGTTGAAGTTAAACTGCAGAATGAAGAGTTTGAGTCAAGGCATGAGTGGGAGTTTTGTTTAATAAAAGTGCAGATTGGTAGATTGTTCTTGAAACAATCAGTCACAGTTCATCTGCATGTGGGATAAAAACTCTGAGATGAAACTATTTCGTATTTAATTTGCACATAATTAACTAAATGTTATTTATTGAGCTCAGCAGGTTTTGTAACCTGATGTTGGACCAGTTGTCTGTCATAAGTAACTTTGGCATTCTAGTATTTCTCAACAACTTTTATAAGTGATTTATTTCAGCTTGACCTTTATGAATCCCCATACAATTAATGATCAACATTCATAACAGCCTCATTGCCATTTCCATAATATGATTACTGAGACGATTGCAAAGAGGATTACTAAATAACAACTCCTGCACTCCTGGTTTCTACAGTTTAACAAGACTACAAGTCTACAGTCACGCTCGCAGCTGCACATATGTATGTATGTATGTATGTATGACATATTTTTGTAGGCCACCACTGAAGTTAGCATTCCCTCCACAAAAAGCCTATGGGATTTTTCCATTGAATTTTGTGTGCAGAAATAAGCTCTGTGGAAAACAAAAGTTTATGATACTTGCAAGTTTTATTCATTTATCAATTTTATGATTTTTGAAGCGTAAATGCAATCGACAGAAGTAAAAAACTAACGCTAAAAGGCTATAAACAAACTGCACGGTCGTCTCATTTAGACGCTTGTTAGCAACCACCTTTTTAAAGACTCGTAAAAGCTTCAAAATTCATGAGTTGGCATATTTTATAGAACAAAATGTGAAAATTGTGAAAATGCTAACTCATTCCCCGGGTTTTGACTCATTCCTGCAGCACTCTATGACAATGCTAACATAGTGATGTTAAGTTGGTATGGTGTTTACCATGTTGGCTATCTTAGTTTAGCATGTTAGCATGCTAACATTTGCTAATTGACACTAGACACAAATGATAAGAGTTAGAATATCTGCAAAACTATTTTTGAAGGTATTTGGTCATAAACCAAATGATTAGGCAACTATTTTGACCTGATAATGGTGCCAGATGAAGATTCAGGGGAAAGAATACATCGTCTGGGGAGCATGAATGTCTGTACAAAATGTTTCGCCGGTCTATCCAATAGTTGTTGAGATATTTCAGTTTGGACCAAAGTGGTGGTCTGACCAACTGACCAGCATTCCCGTGACCCTTGTGGCTAAAAATAAGTAACCACTGCACACATCTGTAGCTGTGACAGATGATTTCAGTCATATAAGTGCCACATGAAAGGATGAGTTGGCTGCTAATCAACTAAAATACATCAAAGTGTCTTTTAATTTCAGTTTAATCAGATAAAAGGAATGCGCACCATCAGAGCGATAATTTGTCCGTCTGATTTAAAGAGGATTTTTGAAACCACCCTCCTTTAAAGAGACAATCATTAAGTGAACACATGTAGATATTGAGCTTTTTTTCCCCAGTCTATTTTGTAAGTGTTATCAGCCGAGGCATCCATCAGTCGAATTCTCCAGTCGGCTTGATATGTCTCTCCGTTCCCGGCAGCCTCTCAATCAATCAGTCCATTTTGTTGTGGTTCCCTGTGGCTCTACTCTGTTGATGCACAGAACCGTCAGAACCCTTCCCGAGCTGTCTCTAATGAGCTTTTCATTATCATTGACATCAACTGAATGGCAGCGAAACAGAGGTATTAGGGCTGTATTTAATTGAATCTGAGGGGGGAGAAATTATTAGACGAAAGAGCTGAGAGCGTTCGGCTGCATCCGGAGATCAAGTTGTCGGGCTGTGTGTGTCGCTGCTGAAGTCGCCGTGAATTCCATGGCTCGGGGATGTGCTCTGTGACAAGACATGATGGATTCACACCCCTGGGAATACCCCTTACCTGCGTGCGTGCGTGCGTGCGTGCAATGCTGCTCACTACTGTTCAGCTTAAGTGTGTGTGTGTGCGAATGTGCGTGTGTGTGTGTGTGTGCGTGTGCATGTGTGTGTGTGTGCGTGTGTGTGTGTGTGTGCGTGTGTCTCCTGGGGTTTGTGAAGGACCAGGAGAGAGTCCTCTGGTCTCCAAGTCATGTCAACGTGACAGATAAGCAGAAGGCCACAGACTAAGAAATAAGTCACTCGATGGGAAGCAAAAAAGGAAGTTGGTCAGCAGCCATTTTTGGTGTATGACTATAGTGCCCATTTTTGGCTCGTTTAGGAAAGAATCGTGTTTACTTAAACGGTCTCTTTCTTTTCTGGAACATTGACAAAAAAAAAAACCACTTAATGCCCACAGAGTGGTAAAAATATCACATCTCCCAGGGTGCTGTAAAAATCATTACCTTGTGATGTTGGCTTTGTTTTTTTTTTACAGACTATAAATGTCTCTGTTTCTAGAAAATCAATCTGCACAGAGTCAGTCCGTGTTTGATTTTTTTTGTGTGTGTGTGTTATTCTAAAGCTGATGACTCCTCCCTTATGCAACTCTGCCACGAGGAGAGAGATCAGCAGTTCTGCACAACTTCTGCAGCACGGAAAGATCCCCTGCGCTTGACCTTCTGTGCCTGTTGGTGTATGTTTTACAAAAATACACACATGCACCATTTGACCCCAGGTTACAGTAATATCTCCTCGGGTTGTTTAACAGTTTGCCCCTTATCAATAAGTCGATGGCTTTAAACGCGCCTGCTGTCGTGTCGGCATGTGTTATGCAGCAGCGCTTTGTTGTAATTGCAGCATTTTCTTACGCAGCAGTATTTGACCTGATGAAAAATGTAAACAGACAGGCAGGTTATGTAACTCAGTGTAGGGTGTCAGGGGGGTTAGCGATCGGACTAAAAACAGAACCGCACTGAGAGCGTGACCTCACTCAGACCTGTGCAACGTTTGTTTAAACTGATGTCACATGTTGAAAAATAAACCCCCTAGGTCAAACCTGCAAGCATTAGTGATCTGTCTAATGTTTGTGTTTTGTATGATTGCGTATGTGTTTTTAATGCAGTGTACATATGTCTGACATGTAGTCATCAGTTAGCCTTCTTAAGAGACATATTATGCTTATTTTCAGGTTCATACCTGTATTTTGGGTTTCTACTAGAACGTGTTTACATGTTTTAATGTTCAAAAATACACATTCTTTTTCTGTCTTCTGCCTGTATTCAGCCTCTGTCTGAAACGCTCTGTTTTAGCGCCTGTCTCTTTAAGCCCCCCTCCCTGCTCTGATTGGTCAGCATTTGTGGGTCTTCCGCATCTGCATTCTCGGCATCTCTGCACCGTCATTGCAGCTGAGGAATGAGTAACGCCACTGTAACGCCACTTTCTACCTATATATAATATAGTTGTGACATCACAACCTTAAAGACGTCTTTACGGCTTGTTTAAAGGCATAGTTTCTGTACATTTCTCTGTGGATTGAGAGTTTTGATACTTTTCACAGTATTTATATAGCACCTAGACTTGATTTATAATCAATAAGGCATGGAAATCACATGTTTACAATATGGGACCTTTAAAACTTTAGTTCAAAAGCACATTTATTGTAATTTGGCATCTATTCATGGTTTGTTTTTAATTATATATGGATTTCTTTCCAAGCATTGCAAATGAGCTCAGGCTATAAATGCTATGATATATGGCATTATTCTATTCAGTGAATATTTTGTGTTTATCTGTCCCTTCAGAAATAAACACCAGTAGATGAATAAATAACAGGGTTTATGTCATTTCTCAGCATTAATGAGTAATTGGCAGAATAAAAGAGGCAGAGTGAGCAGCAGAATGAGAAAACATTGACGGAAAGAAGAAACACACCCCGTGCTTTCCAAGCAAAGATTACAGTGTTGAAAACTTGTTTTTTTTTAGTGCCAAAGGGATGACAAATGCACAACAAAATGCCCTTGGAATTCTCCACAGCGTAGCGGTTGTGAAAATAACAACACGAAGTGATAGGTTGCTGAGTCGTGATCATTTTACTCTTTTTAATGACTGCCTCTTAGTTTTATTCAGCTCCAGTGTTATTGTAACATTCTTCATGATGGGGGAATTTGATCCGACAAAAATAATCACAGAGCCCTTTTGGCAGAGAACAACCTTGGATGTGATTTAATTGTCATTGCAGATGGAAAGAAAGAATGTTGACGCTGTGAAATACGTGACTGAACTTGGATTATTTGAAGTTTCTCTCTTTTTTTTCTCTCTCTCTCTCTCTCTCTCCTTTGAGCTTATCTCTGTTTGTGTTGCTGCGTGGAGGAAAGGCACTCTGCCAAGAAGTTACATTACAGTCGCGGGTTGACATAAACGTGGGTGTACAAAGGACTTGGAGGGCTTAAATACTTTATTGTGTGTGTAATTTGAACTGAGCAATTATATCTGCCATCCTTTCAAACAAAGAGCTCCTATCAGGCAGGTTCATGTGTTTTTAATTAACGGCGTTCAGCTTTAAGACATGAGCAGACTAACGGGAGAAATAAAGCCACCATGATCACATCTGAGGTGCTTTATAATGTAATTCTTTATTGTGCTGATGATGAGATGACAACTGTGGCAGTCCTGGTGTAAAAAAAAAAAAAAAAAACCCCACATTATACATTGTTGTTGTGGTGAATTTTTGTCACATCTGTATCAAATATTTCTCTCAGCACAAACTGTTCTTCCCTTTTTGCGGGTTAAACAGCATCTGTCATTTACAGTATTATTCTAATTGCTTGACTGTTACGACGCCCTCATCTCAAATCTTAAAAATACATCTGTCTGAATTTAAATGTAGTTTCTCTTTTAGGCTGAGAGGGAACTTGAGGATTGTGTTTACTCGCACACTGGAGCAATTTGGCAGCCTGCTACCCCATTCAGCACAATGTTGCTCTAATCCCGTTTAAAAATAATTAGCTACAGGCTAGCAGGCCTGTGAAATTCCTTTCCCTGATTGTAAATGTTTCTGTCATAGCCTCCGTCCTCTTCAGCTAGTTCCCAGGGAGGAAATGCATCCATAAACGTTTTTTATGTCTCTTTTATTCTTCCTCTCAAGAATAGTTTATTATAGGGACGCACTGATTTATCGGCCGTCGGCATATCGGCAAATAAAGAGGACGTCCCCCGATGGCAGTGGTCGATGTTTATCTGTTGTGTTGCATCAATTTTGCGCTGGCTAAATGTTGTGTTTAAGTTACGTTTTTTTTAAAGAATCTTTTTCATGTGAAAGAAGGTTATATGGAAGGTTGTTTCATACATTTGAATGATTGAATTTGTGCTCATTCAAAGACAGTGTAATGAAGGGCTGAATGACTTTAAAACTGTTCTTTTCTTTTATAATGAAAGTTTCATAACATCAGATATCGGCCAAATTGTTATTTTAAAAATCGGTATCGGTATCAGCCCAGAATTTCTCAGTGCATCCTTATTTTATTAAGGTTATTTGAAGATAAATGCATTAACCAAATGTTGAAAATAATAAGTGATTTTTATCGCACACGGTGTTGCATCAGTGCACACGTTTCCACCTAAATGGTTGTTGACATTGTCACCGTTTCGTCTTCCTCAGCTCCGAACCTGAAGGGGCGACCTCGGAAGAAGAAGCTGTCCATCTCTCAGAGGAGGGACTCCCAGAGTCAGACTCAGGGTCAAGGGTCGTCGGGGTCAATCCAGGGGTCAACGGCAGTGGCAGCACCGGACCCCTGCAGCCCAGACAGCAAAATTACTACCAAGGTAAGATAAGATAACAGTAGACAAGATAAGAGTTTATTGATCCCCGCAGGGGGAAATTCACATGTTCACATCACACAGCACAACAGACTGAGGGGTCAGAAAACAGATCACTCATATACAATATGTGCATTACAGTACTTTAGACCTGGGGTGGCCAAATTATGGCAGTGAATTTTTAAACATAAAGGCTACTAGTTCTTATTTTGTACCCATGCTTTTATTTTGCACTGTTTTTTGAGCACTTTTATTTGAAATGTAGTGGAATTATCTTCACCACTCCTTGCAACTCCTCCCATAAA
This sequence comes from Heterobranchus longifilis, assembly GCA_028570985.1. Lineage (NCBI taxonomy): Eukaryota > Metazoa > Chordata > Actinopteri > Siluriformes > Clariidae > Heterobranchus > Heterobranchus longifilis. The sequence goes on from JAOVVB010145311.1 coordinate 8,953, forward strand.
GCAGAAAATCTACAAAAACTCTTTCATTCCAAATGCAATATCATTTTTAAACAATGCCAAATAGACTGTCAGCACTTGTTAATGCAGTTTTGCACACCTGCTTTTATTTAATTATGGAATTGTTGTTTGTTTTGTTTGGGTTTTAATGTGATTTTTTTTAATGTTTTCATCTGGTTTATGTTGTCTGTGAGCCCCTAACCAAAGACAATTTTCTTGTTTTTCTTTTTGAATCTTTGAATCTTAACCTCTTGGCACAGAAATCAATATTTGGCCATTTGTGGCTGTTTTGACTTAACTTATTTACACATAACATCATAATATTTGAAGGTGGGCACTTAGGCCATGCACTGTATTAGAGTTTAAAAGTGTTGAATTAATTTAAATAGAATAAACTGCTGTAATGTCAAACGTTAAACTGTTTAGTAGTGTTGCATAGTTATTATAATTTAGAAAATACATTTTCTATGGCCCATGGGGTTTTCTGGTGTAGAAACACTGATTTTTCTGCAGTGGAACTAGTTGAAAACTATACATTTACTATTATTTGGCCATATATTTTTCTGTATATGGCCCATAATCCAAACAGTTTGGCCACCCCTGCTTTAGATTAATATAATATACTATAATATTATATAATATATAAGTGAATTGTGCAAGCATTTGTTCAAAAGAAGTCCAGTATGAATAAAAATATATAAAGTACATTATATCACAAGTATTAAACAGTAAAAAAAAATACATGAAGGTAAAAATGTATAGAATTAAATTTCTAAATAAAATAAAAAACAATAAAACAAACAGGCAGCTCAGATAAAATCAGGAAATGCTTTCAGATTAAAAAAAATCTGTTTTTAGGAGAGACTTAAAAGACGACACTGACTCAGACAGCCTGATTTCCTCGGGCAGGTCGTTCCAGAGCCTCGGGGCCCTGACTGCAAAAGCTGTGTCCCCTTTAGTTTTTATTCGGGCCCCTGGAACAGACAGACCTCTGCCCGAGGATCTCAAACTACTCATAGGTTCATAGGCGGTTAAAAGGTCTAACATGTTGTCTGGAGCCAGGTCATTAAGAGCCGTAAAATCAACAATATCTGAAAATCAATTCTAAAACAAACAGGGAGCCGGGATGCAATACATGCAGTAAAACATGTGACTGTGAAAGTCACATGTTACATCAAGGGTTGACCTAATATGACTCAGGTGTAGTACTTGTCTAGGAGATCTACATAACACATTTTTGATAAAAGATTAAAAAAAGAAAGGGAAACTGTTTTTATTTTATTAGATCACTTAAAGGTTTTCTAATAAATGTCATATGTATGGTATTCTTTTCATTATTGAATAATTTGGTTATTTTCTCGATTAATCGTAGAGATCCACTGCCGATATCCACTATGCCAATATTTTTTGGATTCTGCGTTCTGGCATAAAATACCAAAATGTTAGTCACAGTTTCCTACAGTCCAAGGCGATGTCATCAAATTGCCTGTTTTGTTCGACTTACTATCACATTAGACTAAAAAAATGTAGAAAATCCTCACAAATGCTGGACCTGGATAATGTTTGAGCAGCACTCTCTTTCTCTCTGTGTCTTTTCTCCAAACACATAATAAATTTAAACAAATACAACATAATCCCACAGTGGGACAAGATGTCTTATCACTGCACTTTCACAAAACAAGAGAAGAGACACTGTTGGGAACATATAACCAAAATCATGTTACTTGAAGAAAATTGAAGGCTAATCTGTATTAGAAACAAGTAAAAATCAACACGTTCTGTCGGCAGATTGTGGTCGTGCATTTTATTAAAGGAATTCATGTTTTTCAGTGACATTTTGAAAGACTTTGTTTCATTGATTCTGTATTTATCCGTGCTCCTTTTTATCTGGCATGTGTTGCAATATTCAAAGTGAAAGAAATATCCATAAAAGCCCATCCACTATGACCTTGGACAGATAAAACAATATTAGCAATCTCTCTCTTGAAGCTCGAGTCAGACTAATCTGTGCTGACAAGAAGAGCTGCTCCATTGATAATCAATGAGAGGCTGCCTCTGTGGCCAGCAACAAATATCTGTTTGTGCTCAAACCCAAACAACCAAACTGTCTGACATAATTTGAAAAACACTATCTTAAGGGCTCAATTTTCATCTAAAGTTACACTCTGTCTCTCTCTTTGCAGGTCAAACCCAACTGTAAAACGGTACCCAACGGAAGAATTACCCCGGCAGCCAAACACAAGGCCAACGGCCTCAGCAAGAAATCCTCAGCCGAGGAGAAGGAGAGAGGGAAGGATAAGGAAAAGGAAAAGGAAAAAGAAAAGGAAAAAGAAAAGGAAAAGGAGGAGAGGAACGAGAAGGAGGAGAAGAAAGAGGAGGAAACATCAGAGGAGAGCCGAGCGGAGGAGCAGGCTTTCTTAGTAGAGCTCTACAAGTACATGAAAGAAAGAGACACGCCCATAGAGAGGATCCCCTTCCTCGGCTTCAAACAGAGTGAGTAGGACAACTTATTCTTTATTCCCTCACTGGCAATGTTTAAACAATGGAGTACTCTGGTTTAGACTCAAAGGCTTTATAGTAAAGTTTGTGTCGATGCATTTTACTGGGATTATTTTGGAGATATAGGTCATAACATCACCAGTGGGGAAGGTTAGAATCCTGATAGGGGTGTCAGAGGAAAAGTAGTCTCTCGCGTAGCCAGACCTATCTTTGAGGAAGGTCTGGATCCAGTGCGTTTTCACCCCTGGATAGGGAAAACAACTCTCTGGTTTGTTTGCATTTCTTTAAAGCAATCACAGTCGTCTGTGCACCGCACACAGCAACGATGCTTCTGCAAAACAGTGTCGGGAGGGAACTTGTTTTGGTGATTTAGTTTATTTGATACATACATTTGTGCACAAGAACTAGATGCACTGTTTCAGAATCACAATCAGAATCAGAATCAGAATCGTGTTTATTGCCAAGTATTTTTTACACACAAGGAAGTTGTCTTGGTGATACGGTG
>JAOVVB010145331.1:0-11953 GCA_028570985.1 Heterobranchus longifilis
ATTTCTCTTATATTATGTAAATAGTTCACCGGAATGTGTTTCTGAAACTATTTGAGGTAAGAAATGCCGAATCGATCTTCATTTTAGATCAACAACAGTTAGTTTAAAAGATTTTCCTGAGTTTCGAGAGGCAGCGAGTGGCGCTGGAGGCTCCTGATTTACATAAAGTATCCTCGTCCAGAGTAAAATAGTTTTTTTTGCTAGCTGGTTTTCTTCTTTTCTGGTGTGTCTTTGTCTTCCGGTGCAGGTTCTTTTACAACCAGCGTGCATGTGCATTCTCAATGTTTGTATACAGATAATTACACACTTACACAAAAAACTGTCATCCACGCACACATTTACAAAACTCCCACTAACAAAACAACAGCTAATAACTTGCACCATACATCAAATTATAACCACCGTTTCATATGTCTTGTGTTAATATTTGTATATTTTGTTACACTCTTGTATGTCGAATTTGTCGCTTGTTTGGACTAAGTTGCACTGAAGTCAAAAAAAGGAAAAATAAATTACTGTATCGGCACTATAGCGCCACTTTCTACCTGTATATACTATAGTTGTGACATCACAACCTCACAGAAGTCCTGACGGCTCGTTTAAAGGCACAGTATCTGAATGCGTGCTGTGTGTATTTCTCCGCAGAGCATTTTGATACTTTCATAGTATTTATACAGCACCTGCTTTATAATAAAAAAAACAGATGGAAATCTCCTTTAAGCCTTTCCTATTGTGATGGACAGCAGGTATATTTACACACACACACACACACGCACACACACACACACAGAGAGAGAGAGAGTTCTGACCTATTGATATGAGCAGGTCTCTTCTGAGGACAAATCCCACCAGCCTCTGGGACTCGTGAGAGACGACCACAGGGAAGCCACTGTAGTGAGTGTTTTCCACCAAGGCCTGGGGACAAACAGGACCGCATACGTTACATGCAATACAGTGCAACACCTACAAGTTTTAGAAGAAGAATACCCACAATCTACTGTCTAACGGACCTCTGACGGGCGGCCGTGGGAGACCGTTGTTTGCATGATCCTGTTTAAATCGATCTAAAATAAAAACCACATCAGCTGCAGCATTCGTGTTTCAGCAGCGGAGAGCTAAAGCTTCTGTCTTTCATACAGACTCATGATGATGTCATCATGTTACATACGTGCGATGCAAAACCGCGTGACAAATGAAACTATCAAAGCGCCTTTGCACTCTGCTCATAAAAATGTACATAGTTCAAATAACTTCTGCAGAGTTAAGAAATATTTTCTTCATGTTTTTTTCATTTAAGAAATATTTTTGGCTCAATATGTTTTGTGTGTTGATTTAATAAAAAAAACATGTCTGATTTTTTGTGTGTTTTATTTATGATGTAATTTCAATACTTTCATCAGTTATTATGGTTTACTGACTGACACAGTATTTTAGCTGATGTTGTACAGATTTTAGGAATAATTTGAAGATGTGGAAATACCAATGTAGTCACGATTTCTACTGCAGACTTCAAAGATAAACTCTGATATATGACAGCCTGTTATTACAGTAAAAGCAGATAACACAGGTTCGGTTTCTCAGGTGTGTCTGTATCCATGTGTTTTAATATAACCACATGTGCTTTCCATAGTACTGTGTCATTTTCTAATGTTCTGCTCTGCATTCCAGTGTGTTATGACCCACTGCGTGTCCATACCTCCACCTCCCCGACAGTCATGCTCTCCTGTGTGAGCACAGCCAGCGCAGGGTCCGACCTGCGGGGCCTCATCACGTCCACGGTCAGGCTGCTGTGTTCAAACTCCTCTTTAGGCTCCAGGAACGGATATCCATTCAGCCGGATGTGAGCCTGCAGAGCAGGGAGGAGGAAAACCTTCAAACCTTCACCTCTTACAAGGTATAATATACAACTTTTCCACATTAAAATGGCTAAAAATGTCTATATTTTGTTGAGTTGTGTACTTAGATCATCCCAAATGTTTCCAACACTTTTCAAACTCAGAAAAATCTGCCATTTTATTTAAGGTAACGGTCTCCTGTCAATAGCGTGACATCTCGTTTGTGCATGTGTCAGCGCTGTGGTTGTCCGCCAGAAGCTGTCGTAAATTCACTTTTTATGCAGTTTTAAGCCACAGTTTTACAATACACTAATAATTGGTTGTTTTTAACAAAGGCTGCACAATATATTGTCATCGCAATATCAAATGCGACACATCGCGAAAGACACGCAGGGATTTCTGAGTTAGTGGAGAGAACACAGAGGGATGGGATGTATTTATATATACACAGTTTTACAGTTACAACCACATCACACACGGACATCTCACCTCGTAGATTCCCTCTCTCCCGAAAGCATCTGCCACCCATTTGCTGGTCATGGTCGCAGCCATGAGAGGGACGATGTACTCCAGACCGCCCGTCAGCTCAAACATGATGACTACCAGCGACACCGTCATACGAGTCACGCCACCTGCAGGGAGGCAAACGTTGAAAAATACTCTCGAGCACGACATCTGCATCTCAGTCACTGCTGCTGAATGAATCACTGTCTGATTCATCATTAATACCAGTCTGATTCATGTCGGCACGGGGCGATATGGAAATTTAATGTCACGACTACCCTGGCCAAAATAATTCATTCACGATATTATCCCGATAAATCAAGGAAATATGCTTAAAACTCTTAAAGTTACACTAAAACACACATGAAACTCTTTACCTTACATTTTGCTTTGTCGGGATTTTTTTCTTGAAACCTTATGACTTTTTTCTCATAAAATTGTGACTTTTTCAAGAAACATCATGGCTTTTTTATCATAAAATTGTATGTTTTTTTCTCAAAACATTACAGACAGACAGGTTTCTCGAAACATTACAACTTTTTTCTCATAAAATTGTAAGTTTTTTTTCTTGAAATACTATGACTTTTTCTCATAAAATTGTGATATTTTTGTAAACATTAACTTTTTTTTATCATAAAGTTGTGGCTTTTTCTGTAAATATTATTATGCCATTTTTCCTCATAAAATTGTGAGTTTTTTCTCAAAACATTGCGACTTTTTTCTCGAAACATTAGGCCTTTTTTAAGCAACAAATATTTGTGCTGCACCACAGATAGGACACTGCAGTAAACTGCAGTCAATTCATGAGGATATTCATGATTATCTCAATAATGGAAACTCACCATGATGAATTTATTGTTGAGATTATTGTCCCATCCCTAGATTAATTTAATCTAAACTTTTCATTAATAATAACTACTGTATTATACGGGTGCATAGGGCTGGAAGGAACAAATGTCCTCCTGCTGCCATTCATAACTAAAGAGTCGTCTGGACGGACAACACAGCTGCAACATTTAGTGCCACATAAATGGATTTTGACATGTATTTATCTAAAAGTTTGAGCTCTTTATTTTCCTTCATCTTCATACGGAAATGTTGAAATTCAGATCTGTTCCACTCTGAATCCAATTATAACCATTTTGCTTGGTTGCATCCAGAAACTACTGAGGCTGTTATATATCAGTTTCTGTGAGGATGAAAAGAAGTTCTCTTCTGTTAGTAAAAAAAAAAAAAAGAGGCAAAAATGGAGATGATTATATGCTCTCAAAATTGTTCCCTGGTGATGCATTTTTGCTTTTTGTTTTGTGTGTAGTTTATTACATTCACATGTTTTTCAGCAAGAGGATGAAGATTACTATGGAGATATTGTCTCCTAACAGAGTTATGGCTTATTTCACAATCCATATTTTCCATGCAAATTAAAAAGACACAGAAGAAGCTAAAATGCCAACGAAAGCTTTTGGATTTATCTTGGCCTTCAACATCTAACGGCCACTTTTGTTATTACTATTGTTATACATTAGATTCAGATCGAATACTTCACTGATATTTCGACATAACTGATCGAAATGTCCTTTGGCGAGCTCACATAAAACAGTCTGCAACGAGTAGTCGACTAATCGATTAGTCGATCGACAGAAAAATAATCAACTATTTTGATAATCGATTAATTGTTAAAGTAATTTTTCATGGAAAAATAGCAGAAAATGCTGGTTTCAGCCTCTCAAATATGGAAGTTTCCTGCTTTTCTGTTTTATATCATATTGAACTGAGTATCTTTGGATTCTGGACAAAACCAGACATTTAAAGACATCACCTTGGACTTTAAGAACTGGGATGGACATTTTTCACTATTTTCTGACATTTTATAGATCAAATGACTAATCGAGGAAATAATCTGCAGATTAATCGATAATGAAAATAATGATTAGCTGCAGTTCTGTACAGCTACGCTGAGACATAAAACAAAAGCTAAAAACATACAATAACCACAACCAATAATACAACCATTATGCATTCAAGAATAATACAATAATAATGAGTCAGTCAGTGTATTTCCCACAGTAGATGGTGGTCAGCAGGGCCCCAGTTTGGGGAAACAGACAGGAGTCCTGACTTTGCAGAATCTGAACTAACTCTTTTAAAACACCAAAGTCACAATAACACAAACAAACTAACAGATGGAGGCAGCTGTAGTCCAGCAGCTCCTGTGTTCTGCGAGGTAAAATTACTGTTTTTGTCAAAGGAGTCTGGTGGTTTTGAAGAAAGCGACATAACAGCTTCAGTTCTGACGGCACGGTAAAGCAGTGAAAATATTCTAAATATAGCATACACTTAAACTGATATTGATTTTTTTTTAGGTGGCTAAAATACCTGCTGTGTATATCTGCTGTGTGACCCCATCCACAGCAGTACATTGATTAGTTTCTGTGCCTGTCCTCCTGTCTGCTTTTCTAAACGGGAGACTGGAGGTAACACACTGACTACCTCATACAACCCCACTTCAAAAAATCTGAACTATCCCTTTAAGGACACGCACGGCCTCTGGGCAAACGCTGCTGCGCTTTGATGGTCTTTTTGAAAGCACTTACTGTGAGAGGGCTTTACAAACAGAGAGATAAATTGTCGTGTCGTTCAGAGAATAAGAACAGTTTGAAATCAGATGAGATCCACTCACTGCTGCAAGTGTTAGGAGGAACTTTACGAGGGCCGTCATAAGTTACAGAATGTACTAAAACTGGTACAAACGTTGTCCCAGATCTGTTACCCTGCAGACTCCGTGTAATTGAAATTCTCTCCTGGTAAGAATTTAGTACCAATCTGTTTTTGTACAAAACATTTCCAAATCTGTTGTTTGCACTTTGTTTACTTTGACAAAGGAACTCGAAGGTTAAAGAGTTCACTGTCATCATCCGTTAACACTTCTGGAATTCACCACACATAATATCAAACAGCAACACTTAAACTGGGAAAACTCAGTGGGGGGGGGCTGGCATGTTGTAGTACTTAATTTAACCACCGCTTTTATAATAATGTCGATATTTGTTTCCAATGTGCGGCTTTAAGAGCTGATGGAATACATCCACACAGGCTACAGAGGCCAAACCGTAAATTCTTTTCACATAAACTCAGAATGTAAAAACTGATGGGTTCAATAATAAATACATTGCATTAATATTATTCTGCAAATGATCAACACATGGAGACATGTCGGTCTATAAAAACAAAAAAAAAGGTCCTAAAGACCTTAGGTTTTTGAAAACAAGTGGAAAAAAGTCAAATGAAACATGATATTTATGAAATACTTGAAACTAATAAGAACTCAAAACCTCTGGTTTGCTGAGCGAGCTGCAGCACCCCTACTGCTGAGGGACTGTAACTGTAAGGCAAATCAATTAAAAAAAACTGTTTTTTACGTAAAATGTCGACAAAACATGGTTGTTCGTTAGCTAATTATGGATCTATAATATTCTCTGAACTATATACTATACAACATATTCTCATAAACAGGTTCATATGATATCTTACAAAATATGACTGCTCTATCTCAGTGTTCGTGTCCCATTTGAAACCCAAAAGTCATGATTGTTATTTTAAGTTAACCTGTAAATAAACTTCAGTACGTAGATGCATCACGTTCTACATCACTACGTAACTGTGTCCAGTAGTTACATACGTTAGCAGTCATTTAAACCCAAACCTGGTTGTTTTTTTACTAACGTCACCAAGCAGCATTGTTGACAAAACTTAACCAAGTAGTTCTGTTTCACAACGTTAACCACGTGTTTAAAACAGCGACCGTGCAACTGTTTGACAACATTTAAATACAGTGATATTTATATTTCGTAAGATATCATATGACTGCATGCATGAGAATACTTTGACTGTCCATAGCTGATCAGGTTTTCTGTCTGTCGTCGTGTAAAACTGGTGTAAAATGTTGTTGGCCATTCTAATGAATACAACAACCATGAGCATTTAATATGACGTCATTATAGAGACGTTTCTCTCAGACTGACCTGCAGACGTCCTTCTCCACACCCAGCTGCTCTCTGGGCATCCCAAGACTTTCCCCATGTCAGACTCAACACGTGATCTTAATCCCTCAGACATGTTACCAGTTGTACATGCTCAGAATAGCACTACAGGAAGACATGCACACAACATCCCGATCAAATGGCCAAAAAGAGGGTGAGGCCAGACACCCCATGTTGGCTGTTTGGGTGAGTGATCTTATTTTTACAGTCACCTTTAGGCTCCACAACTGCCACACACACACACACACACACACACACACACACACAGGTCTCACCTAAACATGCGGCGGCTCCCACCATAGCGTAGAGGCCCGGAGTGATGCAGTCGGCTCCTGGCGAGCACCAGCCTTTAAAGATGAACCAGTCGTGGTTGTAGTAGGCCAGCTGCTCCATGCCGACTCCCAGCAGTCTGCCGGCGATGGCTCCCACTGCCATACTGGGGATGAAGAGCCCAGAGGGCACCTGGCAGACATGAAGAACTGTTAGCCAGTGCTGACATTGTAAAATACTCTCGTTTAGGGATGTTAATAATTAACCGATTTCCAGAAATGTCTTTTCTGTTTCCTGCAGAGCAGAGGGACTGGGAGACCCTCGTTACTGACCAATGTAGAGCTATTTAACATTTATTTTAACAAAGTGTAAATCACTTACAGCACCTTTAACTTGCTGGTGCAGATTGTGCACAAGGTGTTTTTTAAGCTCCTTTTTTTCTGTCTTTCTCTCCACGCACGCACGCACGCATCATAAATGCATCATCTATAAGCTTGTTCTGTAGGCCATATTAATTATTTAAAATGTAAACGAATGAAAATTAAATGGTTAATAACGGTTAATGATCGATTAACGATGGTCGGCTATCGGCTAAAATTAGCATCCTTCCTCTGGTTCACAGGAGAGTGGTGATGACAGAATAAAGACCAGTATTCAGAGAGCGGTGTTCATAAGTAAGCACAACAGCAGTGACTGTGCAGCGGTGGATTTCACCGTTTGCGTGTGAAGACCAACCTTCATGCCGAAGGTAATCACAGTGATCATCATCTTGAAGACTAAGGCGAGAGCCAGCTGCCACAGAGCCGTGTACAGGCCTTCTCCTGCCGGCCGGTCAGCCAGGCTGTTACCTACACCTGTTTCTGACGTGTTGCTGGGCTGCACACGGAACACAAGGACAGACAATAAACACAGGAGATACAAGAGATTAAAAAAGGCAATATTAAAGGAATAGAAGGGAGCCAGAGAGAGTAAATAATAGGAAAAAATACAATTTACAATAAATAAAAACAAACAAATAAATAAATAAAGGATAAAAGAGGAGTTTGAATCTACTCCTTTCCCCCACACAAATATAGATTTAACACAAACACATATCCAAAACCTCCGCACGCACGCAGCACGCACGCACGCACGCACGCACGCACGCACGCACGCACGCACGCACGCACACACACACACACCTGTTTGTAGCCGCAGAGCTGGGAGGAGTCGAGCAGCGAACAGTCGTTGAACAGCTCAGAGATGAGCTCGGCGCCGCTCATCCTGGTGTAGCTGTTTGGATAGGCGACCACGGCGGTCAGAGCGGCGACCACCAGCACCTCGGTGACGGGGTAGTGACCCAGACGAGTGGATTTACCTTTTAGAGACACAGAAACTCATTAATATGTATACTGGATTTAGAAAGAAAAGAAAAGGGATTCCATATAAATCAATAAGAGTGTGTGTGTGTGTGTGTGTGCTGAGGACTCACGTCTCCGGCACCAGGCGATGTTGGCCCTGATGAACAGCGCCCCCCAGAGGCCTCCGAATATCCCCAGCAGGATGAAGGGGGCCAGCTCCACCAGGTGCCACGGGGCATGAAACTCCACGTAGAACAGCACCAGGCGGCTGTTTCCAAACGGGTTGATGGAGCGCAGAGTGAAAGCTGCCACCAGCGCGGCGAAGAACGAACGCCACAGCGTCTTCAGAGGGAAGTAATAACTCACCTGCAGGAAAATCACAAAGATCAAGATCAGGAAGGAGAAAGCTGCTTTTCTTTGCTTTCCTGTCACTGCTATTTAATAAATGTGTCTGTCAACTGCAGTTTATGATATTCTCCTGAGAAAATTAAATGCTTGACAAATGAAAAGTACTGAGTATTTTCTCATTTAACTTTAGTGCAAAATGAACACAACAGTGAGATTATACAGAAGAAAAAAAAAACAATCCAGGCATACACCGACTGTGTTTACATGCATGCACACGCAGAGTGATGTAAATGCAAAACAGCAATTTTGACATCAGATTTTCTGAGAAATTTGAGCTAGTATGTGCTTCATATGATTATTTTAGACGACATCATTGTGTATCTCGATATATAACTTCATCACGATACAATTCGATTGAAAGATGATAAATTATCATTTTATTATTACTCAGATTCTAGTTTCTACTATTTTCAACACTCTGAGGTGCTAAAAATGCAGTGAAATAATCCTTTTCATCACATTATCTTGCAATAAAAACAAAACTGGATTATCTATTCAGCACAACTCTACAGTGGTATTGCACATCACGTTACTCACAAATAAATCAACAATTTAGTGCTTATTTTTGAGTTTTGAGAAACAGCCCTCATCCGTAAGAGACACCAGACCCGGGTGTTTTGCTGAAAATGGATTATAAAACTGCTGAGACCAAACTATCAATGCAAACACCTGGTCACGGTTTATTATGTCCCAGTTAGGTGCCAGGTATGTTCAGTTAGAGTCACATGAGAAAAGTGAAACAAAAAGTGGAAAGCAATTAAAACAAATTCAGATTAGTTTTGTTATCTGGCGCTGATGAAATAACTGGTGCAGAAAACACAAGAAAATCAGAGTCTTTGATCCTGCTGGGTGATTCCCTGTAATGAAACGGTGTTTAACTGTGGGAGACTTTAGGTCTCATGTTGCATCAGATTATCCTCAGATGTCGTGCAGGTTTTAGCATCGGTCTCAACAGATGCAGACAGATTGTTTTATCAGCAGGAAAGTCATCAATAAGTATTTGTCCTCACCTCCTCCAGACTGAACAGGACTCCTCCGATGGGAGCGCCGAAGGCCACCGACACGCCCACTGCTGCGGCTGCAGATAACACCTACCAGCAAGAAAACAAAACACACGTGTGTGTCGCAGTGCAACTGAGACAAAGACAATCAAAGGAGCACTGCATTCTCCTAGTTGTTGAATGAACAGATGTTCTTTGGTGCAGAGACGGTTTATTGGATAACAGAGTCACTATAGGCTGATCAAAAACCAGGATCTCAGATCATAAGGCCGATTAAAGTGCAGATCTACAAAAGGACCAAAAACAAAGAGCTGCTGCTTGGTGTTCCTGTGCACTAACATTGCTTTTATTGATCTAAGTTTATACATTTCAGAAACAAAGAGATGCTGCTATCTGCTGTAGGGCTGCACAATATATTGTTTTTTTATCGTCATCGCAATATTAATTTGCGAAATAAACACATCGCGAAAGACTGCGACACATCGCAGAAAACGCTCAGGGATTTTTTTGAGTTAGTTAAAAGAAAGTATTAGAAGAAAACTGCACTTTAAATTGTAAATATCTTTGTTTTTTTTGGTTCAGTTTAATAAAAGAATGTTGGAAATAATTAATAACTTTTTTTTATTCAACAAGCAGTTTGTTGTATTTTGTCAGAATACTGAAAGAACTGAGTATTATTATTATGTTTATTTATCACAAGTAATATCGTTATCCTGATATCCAACACTGTTATCGAATATTGCATATTTTCCTCATATCGTGCAGCCCTAATCTGCTGAATAAGTGTTAAATAAATATTAATATTTATAATATTTTTAAATTGTTGCACTATAAATCAGCCATCAGCCGCCCTGCTCTCTAAATATCGGCATCGGCAATTTGAAAAACCCATATCGGCCGACCACTAATTATAACTGTTATACTGCACAAAAGACGTATTTGAGTTCTCCGTACTTGTAGCCATGATTGTGCTGTTTGTATAGAGGTGCAGGACTTTATACTGCAGTGAGACACAAGGACACAGGACTGCTTGGGGTTGAGAGAGTTAAGAGACAATAAGAGTCCATTTCCTGCTGAACTGTCCAAAACTAACAATAAAATCCCTCATCATTTATCACCTCACTCAAACTGCCTCAGAGTCTACTGTACCTCTCGCCGCTTGGCCTCATTCTTGCGGTACTTTGTGAACAGATGACACAATATGTTTGCGCAGCAGCAGGCCACGTGCACCAGAGGGCCCTCCTTCCCTAAACTGAGCCCAGACGAGACGGCTAACACCAGGGTGATGGTCTTGATGATCAGGGTCCACTTCCCCAGGTAGCCACGGATGATGAACCCACTCAGGATGGTTTTAATCTGAGAGAGAGAGAACGTTTGTGTGTTTATGTTAGGGAGAGATCAGTGTGTGTGTGTGTGTGTGTGTGTGTGAGAGCAAGAGAAAGCAAGAGTGCACACAGAGACAGAAGGGAAGGAGAGAAAATCAAGTTGTATTCTTTCAAATCTTGTGTGCGTGGGCGTGTCGGCCGCTGTCTGACCTCTCAGTGACGAGAGGTGGAAATCAGGGATGGTCTTTGTTTGAGAGCAGGAGTGAGAGAGAGGTTTAGAGTTTGTGTATGCAGGAAATAGCTGTGTTTGTGTTTTGTTCTGTTTATATGAAATGAGTGAATCAGTTGGATATGTTTGTGCTGTGTTTGATTTTCCACTTGTGTTTCCAGAGTGTAAGCAAGTCTTGGGCTTTTCACTTCCTCAGAAATAAAGAGTGAAAGAACGGAGACGAAGGGAAAGTAAACAGTGACGGCAGGAGAGCCGAGACCAGTCGGGCTTTTATATTCAGTTTGGATGTAAATAAATCAAAGTGAATGGATCCTGGAGGGAAAACAGACAAGTAGAAGGACTTATCTACAAAATGTTTATGTATTATCTATGCAGGAGTTTCCTGAAAAACAATGTATAGACTCAAAAAGAATCCTTCTCAATCGTCACCTATGAGCCACTAGAAGTTTGTGGTGGTGTCTGAATCTGCAGAGACTCCACACTCTGTTTTTTCTGTGTTCTGAATGTTTGTGGGCGTCCCTTTGGGCACGAAGCTACGAACATAGCGGACACAGTGCCAAAAAAACAAATACAGCGAGGTAAAACGCCAAGCGGACAAAGCTCGCTCCAAAACGAGAATATGGGGTTTGATTTCACTTTCGTTGAGCCGAGAAGACGGGCCAAGTTTCAATGTTGTTTACAAACAGGAAGTGACAATTCCTACAGAGTATGACTTTAAATAAAGCTAGAAGAAATGCACATATTTTAGAGATTTTTGTCAAGTGCATAAAACTGAGTAGGAGCAACATTTACTCCACTGAGTAAAAACCAAACATCTCCAAAGTGTTTGTTCCTGCTGCTATGCTTGTGACTTTTAGCCAAAGTCATTAAAAATAGAAAACAAATGGGACAATAATCAATTTTATTGCAGTTTACTACAGTGTCCTGTGATCTGTGACGCAATAAAAATATTTGTTTCTTAAAAAAAGTCGGAATGTTTAGAGAAAAGTCACAATTTTATG
>JAOVVB010145342.1:0-26099 GCA_028570985.1 Heterobranchus longifilis
GGGGCCGGGGATCGAACCACCGACCTTCCGGTTAGTGGACGACCGCTCTACATACTGAGCCACAGCCGCCCCATATGGGGATATGGGGATATGACACACAACTGAGTGCAGATAAACTGCAGAAAAAAAAGTAGTGAAGAAAACAAACCAATTAAAAAGTAGTTAGACATGCTGGACACCATGTTGGGTCACCAATCAGCTTATGCCCCAGCAGCACCCTGGATTCTCCTTTTTTATCTCATGTTCAGTCCCTTTCATTTTCTCCTACAAGAAAATATTACATGACTCACGGTTGGATGGCATTAAACACTCCTGGTTGAATAATTGGTGCAGGAGATGAACAACTACAACTGATCAAGGTTCTTAAAGATCATGAATGGATGGGTGAATCACACCAATGGATTCATGTTTTTACTGGTATCCCCCATCAAGCGCATGATTATAGAACATCACTGTGACAGTGAGAGTATGGGCAGTGGTGCACTTTGTCATTACCATTAACCATTTTATTATTAAGTAAATACATAAAATCACCTTTTAACCACATTAACCTACTTTGTTGGTTATGGGCCTGTAATCGCCGAAAGTAGAACCTCTCTCCCACTCAGCTCCGGTGGCATGGATATTATTTTTAGCGCGATATCCAATGTGCAGGTGTTGAAAGGGCTACGCATAGAGGGTCAAATGTGATGTCTTGAATTCCCGTGTTGATATAAGTGACCCATTTCTTTGCCTATGATGTGCTAGATACAGTACAGTACAGAGGGAGGACATATTTTCTAGCTGATCATTTGCAGCTTGTTCTGTATGATTTTTAAGCAACTTATTGATTTCAATTAATATTGTTTAATACATGTGGGGAAAATCGAAATTGACTTTTTCATGAGGCATGTAATAAGAACAATGCATGTTTACTGACTTCAATAAATAGATACTGGCTACTGGATGTAATAGGTTTTCAATCCATCTCAACACCGTCTTCATGAACTTCCTTTTTTCATGTAACAATTTCTCAATTTCTTTGCACTAGATGCACATTGTGTTCCATCCGTTTTCAAACCAATTTCAGCTATAATTTTTATTGCGCCGACATCTCAGGTGTAAGTACCACAGCTAGCATCTTGTCTATAATTGCAGCCTTATTAAATCCCATCTCTCACGAGCGTCATTTGGGAGCCCATTCCAAATTTCATCAAGGAAACTTATAATCATGACATTGTAAGCATTTCCAATGCAATTAGCTCCACACATGCGGTGCAAAAATCAATAGGTAATTTTGAGCATTTTCCAGCATCTCATTAATTGATCTGGTGCAGACTGGTGCCCTTTTCTTCCTATTTCCATGTATTTGCTTGTCCTCACTAATAGAAACCTGATCATATTAGAGATGATATAAATGCTTTCCAGCCTTGCAAATCTTGTAAACTGTAAAAAGACAAGAAAAAAAACAAGATATTTCACTCTTTTGTTCAAGCACAAAGACCTTGAAAGGTAGGTGGGTGTATTTCTCACCTTATCATGCCACAAAAAGTCGACAACTTTCTAATTACTCGGTATCTACCTACACTTATTTGCTCCACACGATTTGCTCCCACAACTTGCTGGCCACCTTGCCATCCGTGACCTGCTCCATCTGACTCAGTGAGAGATTTGTCATGTGCCTAATTTAGATATTCTATATTCTGGGTTTCCGGACCCACAGGGAAGGACATAATTGAATAGGCTGTGTCAAAGCCTCCCCCCACTCCACAAAAACCTCCCAGGGACGAGCTAACGTTAATTATCTCCCATTGCAATATGGCCTAGTTTTATAATTACTGGTCCTGCCAAATATATTACAACATACTAAACCTCTCACAATACGGTTATTAATTTAGTGCGTGTGATCTGCAGACATGTGCTGTACAATTTGCTTGCTTACCTTATTTACAGACTGGATAACAATATTTGTGCATGAGGGTTTAATTAAATTGTGCGTCACAATCACAGACTGCTAGTTAAAAACCAGACAGGCTCTTCATTAGCTGTACATATCTTATCAACGTTGGTGTGCTCATTTCAGCATCAAAGGGGCACTCTGTGGATTTTACACATTCAGATTAGTTCACTTGTCATGAGGACTCAGCCTGTTGTTTAATGCGACTCCGAGGGAGCTTTGTAAATCCTGAAACACGGCTAAAAGTCAACAGTCATGCTAGCAGCTAAATGGTAACATCAGTATGTTATCATGCTCACAATGACAATGCTAACATGCTGTTGTGAAGCAGGTATATTGCTAACCATGTTAGCCAGCTCAGCATGCCAACATTTGCTAATTAGCACTAAACACAAAATACAGCAGAGGCTGACTGAAATGCCATTAGTTTTGCAGGTATTTGGCCAAAAACCAAAGTATTGGACACATTTTGACTTGATGGTGGTCCCAAAAGCATTAGGATTCATCCTCTGGGAACTATGAATGTCTGTACAAAATATCATCCAATCTATCCAATAATTGTCAAAACATTTCCCTAAAAGCCAAACATGTGATATTGGTGCTTAATGTAGTTAGAGGATCACTAGTCAATAGGTTTTATCCTCTTATCTGTACAAAATATCATGACCATCCATTCAATATTTATTGAGATATTTGAGTGAAAGACTTGTTTGCATTATGGGAATTGTAGGATCCAGTGCTTATGGAGCTTGACTCATACTAGGGACTAAAAGTCAGGTATGTCGGCCTCAATTGTGTAGATTTTGCCTTTTCTTTTTTTAATATGTCTCTTGGGAGTCCCCCAATTTATACTAAAACGCTAGCCTGCCTTTAAGGAATGCAACTCATTATCCATCTTGAATATGACTTAATACCAGCATTTGTAGAGTGCTACAATACCAGGACTATAATATGTGATCCATCTGTGGTGGTGAATAGAATTTGAGCCTTTGATTTCACAGCAGCATAAAACATTCAGATAGCAGGGAGGGTGTTTGATAAAGTCCTGTAGCTTTGTCCTAATACAGTGATACAGCACAGGGCTTTAATTTAACTTAGCAGCCATGATGGTCATCGAGGTCACGTGAGATAAAATGATATTTGGTCAGAACTGGAACCAGCTAGCTGATGAATATCCTGTAATGATGAAAAACAAACAACATAAGCAGCCTTGGACTTTCCACATGTAGACCAGTGCTGCACAAAGACCCATTTTTGTGTAATGAAATGTTGCGAAGTGAATTTGGCATTTAACATATGGAGTGAGGATTTTTAATTAAAAATTCAACAGTTGGATGAATTATTCTGGATCTCTATCTGAGAGAGCCTGGGGTAAAACAGAAATGATGTAATGCTGACCAGAAGTGCTCCTCTTACACTTCTATTCCCACAGCTGAAAATGGTGGGGAAGATTTATTGTTCATTCCAATACTTTGGTAGAAATAAAATAACAACAAAAATGTATCTTTTTCCATGTCTTATTTGTAAAATCATGAAATTTTAAAGTTAAAAAATGTGAAAATAGAAATATGGAATATAATCTGCTTTTTACACAAAATAAACCATAATTATTAAATATGTCACTTCTACTATCAGCTTCAGTTCTTTCCTGGGGAATAGAAAATTGTGGCTCTCATATATCTACCTGCTGTTGGGGTCATGTTTGCACAGTCAAAACCCATTAAAAATGTTACTGTCACCAAGTGAATACATCATAAATAGCTCGAATAATAATATGCATCATTATGCTGCTGCATGCCTAGATGTTTAGCATAAGTAACACTTGTTGCACTGTTAGCTCTAGCGCATGCAAGTTAATCATTTCTGACATTTCTTCACATCCTGTGTCAAAGAGATTCATGTAGTTATTTATTTTTTGTGTGCAATCTATGTTTTCTTTTTCTCATTTTTTTTGGACCATTTACTCCCTATGGGTCCATATTTCTTTGGTGACATTAAATATAATAGCTGTGGATCACACCAACTAAACTGGCTGCTAACTGGCTCAAGCCCAAAAAAATGTTGCCGTCCAGTTGCTGTATGCATGCTGTGCCTTTATGGCTGGCCAGAGAGCCACCTGAGGACATTTTATGGCTTCAATTACTGAGTGCTATTCTAAAATTAAGGCTTGCAATTAAAAGACACACCACTTACCCAAATTATATCATTGACTAAAGGTTAACATCAAGCGCAGCCAAATATAGTTCACAGGAAAGCAAGTTCAGGAAAAGCTGAACTCTATAAGCGCTTTCATTTTTTTTATGTAATCCCACAGCACTTGCCTTACATGGTAAGGCCACAGTATATCCAGTTAACCCCACGCCTGCACTGATCCCACAAGCAACGATCTATATCAAGCAGAGCCTCCTCACCTCGATTAACATAAACACTTGCTAAAGTAACATGAAGAATATGGTCTTTATTATGTCCCACTTTCAAGACACCAGTGCGTATGTGTTTAAGGCTAAAACTGGAAGAAGAAAAAAAATATATCTGTGGTATTGCTATTTTTGTTCTTATTGATCAAAGAGAATAAACTGCTGCATTCAACCTTTTACCCACACTGCTCTTAGCTTTTGTTCCTAGGATTTGTCCTCAGGTTTTCTGGGGGAAATAATGACACACTGTCATAGAGGTGAAGCAGCAGGAGGTCACAAATGAAGCTGTCTGATTAAGTGTGCGGTTTGGAGACAATCAGCAAGTTCTCCAAAACATTCAACCAGGTGGTCGTTTTTTTACTACCTCCTAATACGACCCACAGGAGCGTTTCCTAAATTAGCTCCCCATACTGGTGGCACTGAGAGAAACATACCTAAACTTAATGGTTATAGTTTTAAACACATGAGACATGTTGTGAAATGGTTGCAGTTTGGTTAAATTTAGGCACCAAAACTACTTAATGTTTAGGAAAAGATTGTGGTCCGTGCATAAGTACATGACGAAATTTCACACGTGGCGTAGAATGTTGAGTTAAAATAACTCAACGTTGACTTTTAGTTTCACGTGGGACACAAACAGCGGTCTCCTGGGTCAAAGTCCTGTGTTTGTTTGACCCATCCACCACCCCTCCCCCCCTAACTGGACTTTCTCTGTCTTAATACTACGTTACATGACTTCCTGCTTTGCGCCTTGTAACAGCAGTGGTGGAAAGTAAGTAAAGTGCATGTA
Source organism: Heterobranchus longifilis (assembly GCA_028570985.1). Classification (NCBI taxonomy): domain Eukaryota; kingdom Metazoa; phylum Chordata; class Actinopteri; order Siluriformes; family Clariidae; genus Heterobranchus; species Heterobranchus longifilis. Next base: position 5,144 of record JAOVVB010145342.1, read on the forward strand.
CTGTGTAGTACTTTGGAGTTTTTTACAGCTATTAGACTACAGCTATTTGACAACTATTGTTTTTCTCACTTACCCCATGAATCATTTGGGAACTACTGGTTTAAACTATCTAACAGTATATAAAGTATAATAAACTATCTCCACCTTGACCCTACAACAGTACAATTTTATAATTTAATAATCTCATATATGATAATATATCAGTTACATGGGACATTTTTCTGCAAAACAAGTACTTTTACTTTTGATAGATTAAATACATTTATGCTGATAATACGTCTGTACTTTAACTTAAGTGGAAATTTTAATGCAGAACTTTTACATGTAATTGGGTTTTTTCATTGGTGTTTTTTACTTAAGTAAAGGATCTGCATATTTCTTCCATCACTAACAGCCATTAGGTGCCTGTGAACAAATTATAGCATGAATTGACATGAATAATAATGGATGAATTCTTGAAACATTTTTTTTTTTTACTATGGGACACAGTGCAAGGAAATGTACTTTTTATTGCCATCTCCTCATTTCATACAAACGCCTGAAACCACACGAATGCTCCAGCCTTTTGGTGTGAATGTCACTAACTGTGGGGCATCACTCTCCATCAAACATAAGACCATCCCTTAAGATTTACAGCCTGTAAGTGGACAGTAAATCTAAAGCTGTTGTTACAACTCCAGTCTGATCTTGATTCTTGTCACTTCTTATTTGAAGTGAAACACTCATCAGGTCATTTGTCAGCTGTGATTGCCTTTTCGTCTGGGTGTCACCGCGGCGACAGCACATTGTGTCATCAATAAGTCAAAAACCTGTTTCTCTATTACTAACATTTGTCTCTGATACTGAATAAAATTACCAACTTATTTCTTTTTTTTCAGGAGCAAGTAGGTCTCCAGGACTTTGTTCTAGACTATTTCAGAAATCTATCCCTCCCACAGACAACCCAGGGGTATTTTTGCTGGGAAATGTGCCATAAAGTGCTGTGATACAGTGCCAGAAGGTTAAAGGACACTGACTTTATAGAGTTTGAACCAGTGGTCATTATCCAAATCTGAGAAAACTATTTAAATATTTGTATATTCCGATTTGATTTACAACACTAGAATGGCACTCTGACAGTGCAGACCTCCGCCAAGGCCAATGGTGCATTCACATGCTCCTCTGATGTCTGAAGTCGTTCTTCCAACTTTGGTGTGTTCATGAGCATTAAGTTGTAATGTGAAAACAACATGGAAGCTACAAGGGACTCATTTTTCCGACACCACGTGAATGCAGCATGAATGCAGCACAAATGTAACCTGACGCCCAATGGTTGTTTCACAGTGCCATCTGAGAAGCTGTCATTGGAAACTGTTTGGAAAAGGGCAGGGACTTTCAAAAAATACCCGGCAGGTGATTGGACGAACCATCCGTCTATCAAAGTCTTGCCGACGCCAGTTGGAAGAATTGCGAAAACGTCTAAGGTCGCTTTCACACCTGAGCAGTTTGGTCCATTTTAAATCGAACCCTGGTGCGTTTCGTTAGATAGTACGGTTCGTTTGAGGTGTGTGAAAGCTCACTCGGACTCTGGTGTGGACCAAACATCCGAACTGTGGTCTGTTTGAAAATGGGAGTCTTAGTCCGCTTCCAAACGGACTCTGGTTGGTTTGTTTGTGGTGTGAAAGCAAACGCACGAACCACAGGGTTTTATGATAGATGATATATGATTTTAGCAGGTTTCAAATGCTAAACTACCAATAAATCAATTTGCTGATCATGACATATGTTCAGAAAGCGATCGTATTATTGATCTGTATGGGCCATGTTTATTTTGGTAACCACGGTAATGCATATTCCCATCTTGCATACCACTCTGCGACTTTTCCCATTCACCTGTGTGACAGGCAGCGATCCCATAACAATAAGCCCAGAATCATGTCTCTAACGTCACCTGTTTGTGTTGATTTGCAGTCAAAACAGTCCGAGCACTGTGGAAAAGATGCTGTGTGCAGCGCATATTTTTCTCTCTACAGATACATCACAGCAATTGAAAAAAAGATGCTGGTGCTGAGGACACCAGACACAAATGCAATACTCCAAGCCTGACAAGATGGATTTTTGTATGATCATTGATCCTGCAATTCTTGCGGGATCGTGTGATATCACGAGAATCCAGCTGCCGTGCAAGGCATGCACAAATGCCCAAATTTCGCAATGTTAATGGAAGTGAAAAATAATTTGTGTATCCACCCTGATTTGGATCTATTTCAAAATTGAATGGGTTCTCCCTTGGCACATGCAACACCCTTCCACCAAGTTTCATGAAAATCGGGCCAGCAGTTCTTTCCCGTAATCCTGCTGACCGACAGACGGCGGTAATAATTGTTGGCAGTAATTACGTCCAAATACTGTTTGACCATAGTCTGTAAATAAATTGTGATTCTCCTCATATTGGCCACCATCTACCTTGTTGTTTGGTATCTAATTATTCTAAATAAATTGTATTAAACACCTGGTTTGGTCTGGTGGGTCAGTATATTAAGTACAGCCCTTCACCCTTACAATAAGAATACAAGTGTTCAATTCCCAGTCTTATCGAAGTTTGCAGCTTTTCCCTGTGGATGTAAGGCTTCCTCTGACATTATAAAGACTTGTCACGTGTGTTGGAAACATGGGAATACCTGTCTGTGTAACCCATGTGATAGACTCTACATGGTGTTTCCCTGCTGTCTGCCAAGAGCAAAATGCATGCTGGGAAAGGCTGCAGCCCTGACCCAAAAATGAATAAGTGGGCAAAGAAAACAACTACATGGATGAAGGATAAAACTTCACTATAAGAGTTTGCATGGAAATAACACTTTGACTATGCATGAGTTATATTCTGCAGTGCCAAGTGTCATTGGGGTGGTGTGACACTGGAGGCAGTCTATGCTATGCACCATCATGGACACTTCCACCGACTTCACAATGAGCTGTCCACAGACAGGAGCGAAGGAGCAGTCAGAAGGTCCTCCTCTCTGACAATAAAGCCTCCGTATAGGATGGCTTATAGCTATAATTAGAAGGCTGATAAAAAGGCCATACCCTGCCTCTCTGGGTGACATGTGCATGCAGCAGTCAGGGCATGTGATTGCTGGCAGAGGCTTTCTCCATGTGTTTATGTACAATTAGTACATCTCACTGTGTAAAATGGCACATTTTCATTATGAGTCATATGTCCACCTTTAGGGTAGTCTGTGGACATGAAGACACCATTCTTCTTCTTCTTCTATACAATATATTGTAGATTCAGACTATGCTTCTGGCATTAGGAGCTTCTATGAGCATGTGATTAGCAATTACAGAGCAATTTCATCATTTCTGGGAGTTCATATGCTTACAGCAGTTGTGGCCATCAGAGGTGAAATGGGATGTTAATCTCCAAATGTCAGACATAAATGTGAGATTTGACTTTGGCACAGACTTGTGAATGTGCTTGAAAAGTGGCTCACTATAAAGATCTTTAACTGGGACATTTTGCCCTGCTGGATTAGTAAGTGCGTTTCCATCCACCTGTTTTTGAGATGAGAGGAAATGATGGAAATTCGAAAGCAAAGTTGAACCAAAAACGTTTTTACGCCACCTGGCTGTCGTGGAAAAGTCGATGTATCGATAATATCAAAATGCAATGGAAAGAGACTTAGAGAATAAATGATGACGTACATGAAGCATGTGGTTTGAATGTCACACTGTGGCAGACAGAAACATTAGATATGTGTGGACTGATGGGAAGACGTTCCTCAAAGTAATACTTGCACCCTCTTCTTCTACATTGATTTAATGGAAGCTGACAGGAGAAATAATGCCGGCAACTGTTTATCTCAATGCCCACAACTCCAAATATCAGCAGTGGATGGAATTGTACAATAATTCATGTTTTCTTTTGCTAATTTTCTCAAACTTTTTTTTAAATCTGCGGTACATTTGGCTGAGCATTTGGTACAAACCTAAATTATGCCAGACCGTTCTCATTTGTCGTCAAATACCGATGCTTTGTCGTGGACCTTGGCATCTGATACTGACGCACAAGGCACCCTTTAGTGTCTGTATGAGATGCACCAGGCTTTCGACTAACTCCAGTGTTAACGGCAATATTACACGCTCACAGCAACTGCTCTGGAAGTCAGGTGATGTAAATAAAAAGCGACAAAGTCCACATCGGGAGGAGGTCAGGTTGAATGGATGGGTCAAAAACATGCTTGTGTCAAGATATAATATTGAATAACTATGTTTTCCTAAACCTAACCAAGTCTTTTTGTTGCCTAAACATAACCATGTAGGTTTTTTTGAATTCTCAACATTAACCACGTGTTTAAAAAACTGTCACCGTATCATACTTTGACCCACAGGATTACCCAGTGTATTAAAAAGAGTCATGTGAGGGTGGAAATGAAAATGGCTTGATTACACACATGTTAACAAATGTTGTGGAAAATTTCCATGTGGTCACTATGACATATTTCAATGAAGAAAATACCATACATATTTCTGGAGTCAGACATATTGTGACAGTGAAATGAACTTATTTCGTGGTAGATTTCATTTCAAAAGGTGAATATGGAGAGAAAAACAGTTTTTCATTGTGGGCTTACATTGGCTTCTTTGTTACATCATGTTGCACTGTCCAAGGTGCTGAAACCTTTCAGTCTGTTTCATCACACATCCATTCTGCATCACAATAGATTATGTGTGCGTGTATAAAATTATTTGCTTCTGAGCCAATATCACTGAAAAAAAAAAACTGTCCTAATTAAGTTTTTAAATGTTGGGGAGAAAAAAAAAAGTCACAATGTTGAATGAAAGAACAGGGAAAATCATTCATTTCATGTGACAGGCAGTAATAAGGTATAACATTCACCAAGCTTTTCACAGAATGTTTGCTATGCCATTCATCTGGTATCCCTTGCTGGCTGTTTCATTGTACTCAGGGACTTTATACATTATCATTATGTCTCTGCACTGTACTCCTCAAGGCTATACAGAGCTTTTCTTTACTACTCCCAGCTCATTCATTTTTCACTGGGCCTGGCTTGTTAATTAAAATGCTGAATGGCACACTTTAGGTTGCAAACACAAATTTTGTTGTTTGACCTTTTCTTTTAGCCAATATATGGCGCTGCCTGAGTATGACGCGGTGATGAATGGATAATGTACTATCCCAGCTGACAGGCCTCTTTGGAAAAATTAATGAGAACATAGTGAGAAAGAAAGGGGGTTGTTGAAAAGAGGGGGTTTCTTTCTATTTTTTTTTTAGGCCTGAATTACTCAACGTGGATTATGTTGGCACTGCAGCTCGCAAGTGGTAAATGGATACAATGTAGTTATTAATCATGTGGGCACTTGAAAGACGAGTGATAGAAAAGAGGGAGAAAGTTAAGCAGAGGCAGGCTGGATGATACGAGGTGGAGGGAAGTTGGCAGAGGCAGGTAGATGCAGTGATAACCATCATAGATGTCATCTGTCTTCCCTTCATTAGCGCTAATGTTTGTTGCATCCTGTTTGTTCTGCTGGATGTTCAAATTAAATATGCAAATTGTGACACAAAATGGATGTTTCTGAAAAGAATGGCTGTCAGACAGTGTCATTCATTGTACCTTGTTTGAGCAAGTATTTATTTTTTTTCCCCCACAGTTCGAAGCAGGGAGGTGAATTTCAAACAGCATGCAAGTCTAAAGTGGCAATATTTGTACTTTGAGTAAAGGAATTTCACCAAATCACTAACTGATTGATTGATTGATTTATTGATTGATTAACTGACTCCTTCCGCCTTTCCTTCCCTCCTTCATTCTGTCACCAAAACGAGAGGATACAACGGATAAAATCTATTATCTGGTGGAAATTAGTCAAGCCTTCTTGACTATCTCATGAGTCATTACTGAAAAGGTGAAATTGATTCTCCAGTAGATTAACAAGTCTTCCTGAAACGTAATAAATGGTCCTTAGCCTCGATGATGACCACATGTGTGGCAGATGAAGATTTTCTTTAAAAGGCCAGATGGAAATGTACGGTAAGTACCAGCTTGTGGCACTGATGTGCAATATTGGATGAAACCCAGAGTAAAGCCCAATTGGACAGCTCTTTAATGGACACTCCTGGAGTCTACTTGATGTTCTTTAACTACCGTCTCCATCTGGCTAAATGGATGAATATTGTTGGGGGATTTATTGAGAACACGGTGGTATCAAAGTAATAAAAAGTAGTTACTGTACATGGCTCTTTAAACTGTGTTGTTTCACCTCCAAAAGATGAAAAGTCAGTCACATGCCAGTTGTAACATCACTTAAGGTCCAGTTGTTCCATCTCATTTTTTTCCAAGCATTAAATGTCTATTTAATTCCTCTAAAGAAAGCTTTACAGAGCAAGGAAGAAGAGCCAAACCTTTTTTTTTTTTTTTTTTTTAAGAAACCATAATGAGTCAGAGCTGATTCATGGAGCTCATTTACTGGAGATACTGTTGGTACTGCTGGGGGCTTTTTGTTCTCAAAGCTTTGATCAACAACTTGTGGATCTTTAGGTTTTTGAGTTTACACCAGCCATATGCTGGATTACAATTTGCCTGCTGCAGGGCTGAAGCTTCCATTATTTTGGTTATTTTCTCTGTGGATTTTGGGGGCTTTAACGAGAAAGATGAAAGTACAAATAATGTACAACGATAGTCCTTCTTGTTGGTCAGTGTTCTAAATAACCTGCCTTTGTTCTGTAGTATGTAGTAGGAATTTAAAACTAAAATGTGTCAATGGCTCAGCGTGCAAAGTTGTGGCTACTTCCTGAAAGGTGGCAAGCCAGTGAGGGATCAGAAAAACTGTTCTGGAGTCTGTAACATCTAACATATTTAAGGAAATCAACATGAACCCTTTCACACATGCACTATAACCTTAAACTTATCTAGACATACCCGGAGGAGCTGTATGTGAGAACGCACATGTCCAAATCAGTTGGACCGGACAGTAAACTTACTTTACCCTCCCTAGTAAAAAGTCTGTGTAATGTAGTGAGCGAATGGGCGTGTTGACGACGTTTCTATCAGCAGCTGGTGTGAAACAGGAAGAAAACAAACATCCAAGGGGGAAGAAGAAGGGTCATTTAAATGAAGACGCCAACGAAAATGTCTAACTGGAGAGACGATGAGATTCGGGAACTTCTGTTTGTAAAGGCTGACGCTGAATTAGTCAGACAAATTCAAGGCAAGAGACAAATTACGAGGACGGTGTTATTATACATATCCTGCCTCGTGCACGAAGGCGCCACCCTTTCCCTAAACTAAATGGAGTATTTCCAGTTAGTGAGAACACAACTGACATGTCCTGAACTGATTCTCCTGACATTTTCTGGAGTTCATAATGAGAAAACGACTTATGTGAGGTGTATTGTGAATAGTTTTTCATCTACTCCTCATTCTTCATTCTGTCAGCAAACCACAGTTAAGGAAAGAAATTAGACTGCTAGACGTTTTGTGCAACATTCAAAGAAAAAAAAAAAAAAATGTCTGCAGTGGTAAAGCAGGATCAATAGGCACCACAATGGAGGAGTTTTATACAAGCTATTACTGTGTGCTATTCAACCTGCATGGCTGTGGCAGAGCTGGAGGAGTCAGTCAAAGTTCATGAAACATCAGTGACCAGAACTGACTGTTGCTATGAGGCTCCTAATACCAAGCACAGACCGTGTAATCTATCACCTGAGATCAGAGCTAATCAGAGCCGCCTAAGTTTCTCCTAACACTAACACGGCAACTTTCAGAAAAACACTTGATTGATTCTAGCACAGTTTGTCCCTGGAAAAAAAAGATAATTGCCCGTTTTAGTGTTCTGTAGAGCACTGACCCGAGATGCGTGGACTGTTTGAACAGTAATGGTCATTAGCTCTTCTCTGTCCCTGGCTCTGTCATCCAGGCTTGTCATTTGCTTCAGACAGAACTGGGTGTGCTAATTGGTTTAACGAGTTTGAGTGTCAGTTTTAAATTGTAGCTGCCAGAGACAGCATTCTTCTTGCATGAAATCTGGCACTTTACTGCTACTTGTAAGTTGTGCTCTTGCCCACATCATTGCGATTTTATTTACTTATCTGTACTTAAAAGAATAATGTTCTGTCTGTTCACCCATCTATTATCTATGTGTATTCTCAATACCCATTTAGAATTAGAGGTGATTACATCAAAGAGATTGCGCAGAATTTATTTTCCTTTCATCCACACTGTAATATCCGAACGCCACAACTCTTGCGGCTCCCATTGCAAGTGAATTTATTGGACAGAAAAAAAACGGATTCATTTGAAATCTCCATTAGGTGGGAGATGAGCATTGCTGTATGTGTATGATCAATCATATTGTTGTCTGCTCCTGTGTGTGTGCTTTTTAAAGATCAGCATTGTTCCCAGGGAAGGTTTGGAATTTGAACGATCACTTGTTTGTATAAGAAAGACAAAACGCAACGAGGAGAGAAAAAAACAGGAGCGAGCACAACTCAAGTGGGTGAGAGTTGTGAGATATTGATTTACCATTATGGTTCAGGTTGACCCTGATGCAGCCCATAGAGTGCATTTATGCTATCAAAAATGGTGGTCTATTATGACCAGGAGTCGTTTTTTTTTCATTAAGACCACAAAAAAGAAATAAAATGTTTCTTTCAAGGGCTTAACGACAAGGGATGACATACATTGTCTTTATTTTTCTTTTCAGAATATTAAATATGTGTTGGATTACATTAATCGATTGCAATTTGAGTGATTTCCACTTCAGTTAAAGGATTTTTTTTCTCTGACACATTCAGTTAATTGACTTGAATGGTTCAGATTAAACAACAGTCTGGCAAAGGGGCATACATGATTTTAAATGATCAGTTATTATTATCATTCATTTATATTGTTTCATCTTACCATAACCTTTAATTTCATACTATACCCTCTAATACGACCCATACAAGCATTTCCTAAATTAGCGCCCCCAGCGGTGCCAGGAAATACGACCCACAGGAGCGTAATCCATCCTCATACCTACACATGATGGTCTTGGTTTTAAACACGTCATTAACGTTGTGAAACGGTCACCGTTTGGTTATGTTTAGGCACAAAAACTACTTGGGTACATGACCCAGAACATGACGTAGTTAAAATAACTTGCCCTTTTAGTTTCAAACGGGACACGGACACTGGTCTCCTGGGTCAAAGTCCTGTGTTTATTTGACCCATCCACAAATGGTCTTTCTCGCTCTTATTATTACGTTACATTACTTCCTGCTTTGCCCCTGTCACAATGACTGCGGACACTAGAGGGCACTGCCTATACAAGAAATGTAAATATGGCTCATACTTGATGCTTGTACAAAGGAGCTATGCTGCTGTTTTTTTTGGACAGTCTAAAAAATAAATACTTAGTTGTTATAGTTTCATTCCAACATCTATACAGAGTGGAGTACAAAGTACCTCCGGTGTGTACTTTCTTTAAAAAGGCAGTTCTGTCAGCAAAATCCTAATTAAACAAGATGGTCATTGTGTGTGATGGTGGTTTTCAAATGTGTGTGTTTATATTTGTCTCTTTCTGTTTCTGTGTGCGCACTTTGTGTGTGTGTGTGTGTGTGTGTGTTAACTGGTTCGTCTTAGGCCCGTCAGCCACCACCGCCCCTGCTCTCACGCATTGTGAATCATGAGGACCGAGGGCTTTAACAATAAGAAAATAAGAAACTGCCCTGTAGGGGGATTTCTGATGTGTGCTTGTGTTCAAGTGTGCGCATGCATCAGTGTGGATCTGGGGTCTGCCTGCTGCATCGTCCGTCTTCCTCTCCCTTGTTGTTCTTTCCCCTGGGAGGCCGTTAGGGTTTTCACGTCGCCTTTTTCCCTCTCTTTTTTATGTAGGACACTGCTGCCTGCTTGATGTTTGAGTTAGGGAGGGGGGGGATGCTTTAAGACGCTGCTGCGCCTTCTGTTTTTTGGAGGAGCTGAGATATGATTCAAAGCCCTGACAATCGGATGCTAGGGAGAAGAACAACAACTATTTTGGGTACAACGGCAGTTCACCAAACACAGGATGTTCTGAGTGAAGATGGTACAGTGCTTCAGCTTATTGCACATTAAAGGAAAGAGTGGCGGAGCGGGGGTGAAAATGTGGGTGGGGGGTGGGGGGTTGCTGGTGAGTAAGAGGGGTAAGAGGGGGATGAATTTTGCACTTGAACCTGCAGTTTTTGATAGACCCCCATGTTAAAATTTACTTTACAGAAAAAAATAGACATGTTTACAGTGTTACGGTTTTGGTCTCTATAGCTACATACGCATTTTGATATAACTTGCAGCTTTGAGTGACAGGTGGGTGCCGTCGTAGGTGGTGAGCGGCTGCCTGAAATCTGAAAACGGTGTGCACCGTTTTGCTACAGTTTCTGTGTCGAATGGCACGCTTCCTCGAAATGGTGTGAAACGATGTGCAACGGGCTTTGAGGTACCTTTTCTTCTCATTTGGTGGGTGTGTCAGAGGTGTTACCAATCAGCAGCGATGTGTATGTAAACCCTGCTGTATTTATAGTCTCCATTAGGATTAGGAATTAGGCGTTGTCAGGCACTGCCCAAGTTTCATTTTGGCTCTTCAGAAAACTATGGGTGATGTCACAGAATATGTCCATGTTTTATTCGGCCTATACTACATTTCAAAAATATGCAGCATTGCATTGTGGGATTGTTGAAGGCATGATGTAGCGGATGCATTTGGACATTCAGAATCCAGGCCCTAATAAAATAACAGTAAATATAATGCACTATATAGTAAATAGAAGAGATGCACTTACTGGCAGCAGAAATAGATTGTTGACTAAGGTCACCTACAGTACAGACTATGATGGACTTACTGTGAATGTAGGTCTTGCTATACTTGGCCAGATGCATGGTGACATTCAATACAGCATGTTCATCTTCATGACTCTTTAAGATAAGTAAACTATGGGACCTGGTAATAACATGGCACGCAGAAAAGAATAAGGTCACCCACATTGCTTTAGACATGCAATCTCTGGGAATCACAGTGCAAAAACATCACAGAAATGTACAAGAAAGATACCAGAAATATGAGAAAACCATGCAGATTGATTCTTGAAGAAAGACGTAAAGAGGGGAGAGAAATGGTAGAGGAAGTGAAGATAAGGAAGAGAAGTTAAACACAGCAGTAGCGAATGCACAGGGATGTAAAGAGTGGATGATGTGGGGTGATAGGGAAAATATTAAAGCAGGGGTAGGGAGATGAGAGGGAATAACAAGAATGAGGATAAGAGGATAAACACATATCGTGCAGGGATTTCGGGTGAAGGCAGTAAACTTGCTATCACAGTATGTGAGAATAACCCCTCTGATATAATTTGACTCACTATTTCCTCACAGAGTTGTGCGAAAGTTATGCTTGTTACGAAACAAAGTGATTAATCTCTACACTTAAATAATAGGGGGCTCTTTTTATGGTGACTAAGCATTTTGCGGTGTGAAGCATTGGTCATGGCCAGCTGGTAGATTTTTAAACTACTTAGGGAATTAGCTGCTGCTACAATTGGCAAGAAAGTGGATTAACATTTTAAGATTTTAAGCCTGACTCACCCCTGCTGTTTTGAATCTCAGACAAAAACATTGCCATCACCTCATAAAAAATTTAAATGGCATTAATGATGCACCGTTTTTGTCAGGAATCAAAATAGATGAATTACATAAAGTGTGAAATGATGAATGCCACGAGATGAATCAAACATTGAATTTAACAACTCGTAAATCCTCACAATCATTAACAGAGACGTATATGTCTACGCACACACACGCACACGCACGCACACACACACACACACACATAGACAGCATAGAGGGAAAAAGGTGGTTTTGAGGGCCACGTCTAATATTATAATAAATGAGGAACACTTCTTTCTTTTTCTCTTTCTCATCCTCGATCACGTTTGTCCTTGTTGTCCACAGTTTGGGCTCCAAGGAAACACAAAGAAAAGGTCTTTATCGTATGCATCATCTATGTTCATTAGCGCCACCATTAACGTCTATGTCATCTTTCCTACTGTCTCGCAAGGCTGGAACTGCTTCCAATTGGGTCATTATCTAAAGACCTGCCTTTAGACCTCTGTGACACCGCAGAGGGTATCAAGGGTAACACTACGGTACTGCGCACACAAATCCCACGTCTTCTACATTTGTAGAGTAAATACATAGTGAATCATATTGGAGGGAACATTTTGGCAGCTTATGAGCTGTTGCGGAACACTTTTATCCATTTGTGAAGCCATGGCAAATAGTGAAGTTATTTAGGCAAATTGAATAGTTGCAGCTTCAAATTAAATGCTAGGGGAAAAAAGAAATCGGTCTTTTTCAAGTTTAAGTATGTACCGGGTCTGCACTGCAGCACAATCTGACACGGATTCACCATTTATACATGGCATTAACATGCAAACCTATTGATAATCTGAATAATGTTTGGACAACATCTGTTTTCATGTGTGCAGAACACTTATTAAGGGTAAAAGCAAAGGCTCATGGATTGGATGTCATTATCCAGATACATACACATGTTAATACCAGGTTTAATATCTACAAACAGATATCTGCATATGAATATAGAATCTGTAGGCAATGGGACGAGTAGTAGTGAGTAGGCTTTGGTTAATAATAAATGTAAATGGACTGTACCTCCAGTATAGCGCTTTACCAGTCTTTGCAACCACTCAAAATGCTTTTACACTCATTCACCCATTCACACAACATTCATACACTGGTGGCAGAGGCTACCATGCAAGGTACCTGCTCATCAGGAGTGATAAACATTCATACAACCACTATACCTTCAAGAGCAATTTGGGATTCAGTATCTTGTCCAAGGTAACTTCAACATGTAGACTGCAGGGCCGGGGATCGAACCGCCAACCTTCCGGTCAGTGGACGACAGCGGAATGCGTTGGCCGAAATGCAATCTTGGGACCCATTGGCAATCGTCAGATGACAATTGAGGTTTTGATTAGCTTTTTAAAAATGCATCTGCATTCATGTGGAGGTATCTGTTTATAGAGACATTGTCCTTCAATGCCAACTCCATTCTCTCATCTTAAATTGCTAATCTGACTGTAAACAATGACCGGCGCATTGGAAGAGGAAGTCTTGGTCCGGATATCCGTTGACTATACCGGAACACGAGAAATATTGGTCCATTGACCCCAGAGGCTAAATTGTTGTTCGACCAATAGCTGATGAGTTCCAAGATTGTACAAAAGTTGGAGTGTTGCCTTCTTGTTGCCCCACTGAGCGCTGTGCCAAAGCTTACTTTAAGCAGTGCAGGGAGTGACTGATACATTTTAGCCTCAGGCCTTGCCATACAGAAGCTGTACAAACTCTGATCTTCTTGCTGCTGAGATCTACTCCAAACCAGCATGCTCTACTTGACTGGAGTGCTATACACAAGTATGGAGTCATCTATCTAAGGCTGCGCCCGACTCAGAATTGTGTCAGTCAAATCAGATATGGCTGTTCAATATGACGATTTGACTATTCGTTCTGTGCGTAAGCCTGTTCAATTAAAGTTTGAGCACAGTGCACAGCTTGTTAGACGGCTTTATGGCATGTAAATAAAAGGCAACAGATGCAGACCGCAACTCCTCTCTCAATTAAAATGACTTACGTTAGTACAAACACATAACACTTTCATTTTTTCTCCCATACAGACTATCAAGCAGCGCTTTATTAAACTGCCGGATTTTTGAATGAGGTTCAGCAGGATGTTGAGAGTGACAATGGAGTTCATAGTAATCAAACCAAGTTAGCCCTCCGAGCTAATGCGTGCTAACTAAGCTAACGACATGCAACAACATTTTTTCTAAGATAAGCCAGAGACTATATCGTATTAAGTTGCTGTGGGCTGCAAGTTCACAGACTCATACTGGGACGGGACGCAGGTCCACAGCTGACTGTAACGTCTCCTCCTCCTCCTCAGTGTGTTGCGAGCAGCGATTGCAGTCTCATGTCAGCAGAGAAAAGGCCGTAAATGTGTTTTCTACCGCTCCTTTACCACTCTACAGCCCCTTGTACCCACTGCACACTGATGGAAAAAAATAAAGAAATGGTTAGATTTGAATAATCTCTGTCAACTTGAGGGTTCTGCGACTGATGATTCAGATCTTCAGGGGGCAGCCCTATATCTATCCACCCATTCATCTACTGTATCTACTTCATCTTTGTGTTTCTTTACAGGAAACATGGAAAATAATCACTTGGATGAACATTTACTCAATTTTAACCAAGAACTTGAGATTTCTGACGTACAACTGCAGCAAAGGAAACAAAAATCAAACCAATATGTTTCAATGTACTATATACAGTCAGGCTTTTACCAGCATGTTTCTTAAAAGTCACTGGGCAGCCATTAAGCACTGATGTGTTATCAACCAGCATTAGCGATGCTGTAGTGCTCTTGAGGCTCTTCAGGCTCAGGCAAATGCATTCAGCACCGTCAGAGGAAAAAAAATCCTTGATTCCCTGGACATTCAGTTTTCAAGGATTTCATAAAACACCTCTTACTTTGAATCTACATTACTAATCTGCTATTTTTAAGATACCACTCTGCTATTTTAGAGAGAGGCTGCACACGTCAGGTACATGTTTGGCACTAAGGCCATAGCACTCGCTGATCAAAGTAGTCATGAAAGGTTTTGATGATACAGCTTTTTCAAATATGTGTTTAAAAATGTTGGTAACTGCATGATTGGATGTGAGTCACTGGTTTTCAAATGTCAGGGTTGTTTCTCATTGCAGATGACTGGACTTCTCATAACATTATTATTATTATTATTATTATTGTATCTCACCATGTGGAATCATCTTTTAGATGTATGACTATTTCTATGCAACATAATGCGTGTGCATCCCCCCACCACTCAGGAGAATGAAACTTGATTATGAATTATTCCCTTTAGAAATAAGGAACTAGCAGTGCACGGTGCCAAAAGCTTGGGGACAGTTGAGCTCGTGGAGGCATGTGTAAGTGTGTCATGTTATTCGAGGACAGGAAGAAAGCAGCAAAAACATGTGCAGCTACAAGCTCTCTGTGCTCTAACAACAACAGTTTGTGAAAAATACTGTGTGTACTGTTCATATTGTTTGCCACACAGATGTGATGGAGCTTTTTGTTGAATGTCTAAGAAAATCCTAACCTTTTAAGCCTTAAATGCCTTGTGGCTTTCATCTGACTGGGGGATTGTTTCTTTCTTCCTCCTGCCCCACTTTCGAGAGCCAAATCAACGCATTACAAAAAAGTTTTTAGGTCATATTTGGACCGTCATGACACATCAGGGAACCAACTGTTAATTGATAAAGTGTCTTCTTTCTTTAATTGAATAATTATCTTTGAAGAGGATTCTTGCAAATTGCACTGAAGTGCTCAGAAAATCACAGTTTCATTGTATTTCAAGCAGGATATTAGTGTCGAGACACTGTCATTGACTTGTCTAACATGAATGCAGGTTGTATTTTTTCAGGGTTAAAAGGGAATTAGAGAATGAAGAAGAAGGGAAGTTTATTGGAGACTTGAAAGTTTTTCAAAGAAAAAAAAAAGTGAACTCCTCGAACTGCCTGCACACTCAGACACTTACCCGTTTGTTCCCTTACTCCATCCCCCCACCCTCCACAGGATGACTTGACTCATGTTGCCATAGAAACAGGAGTTACCAAAAGCTCAATAATATCTGGATGGAGGGCAGAGAAAGAGAGAGCGAAAGAGAGAGATGAGGCTTCAGTGCAGAAACAGACAGTTAGATTTATACTTTGTGGAATGAGGTTGTTATTTTCACAAAAGTTGAATTGTTGACAACTCAGATAGATAATGAATCAAGAATCAAAAGATGCATTATATTTTACATTGAATGAACTCAGGAATTAAGGGGCAATTGGTCGTGGATGTCAGCAAAGTTATACCTTGTGAACTAAAGACAGCGAGCATAACAATTCTGACAGTCAGAAATTTAAAGGGCTATTTCACCAATTTTGAAATGGCACTTTTAAACAGTTGGAGGATTTACGGGAGACCAATTAACGGAAATATTTTCAAAATTGCCAACATATTGAAACGTTTAGTCCCTAGTGTGAGTCCAGCTCCAAAATCACTGGGTCCTACACTTCCCATAATGCAACTAATTTGCATGTGTCATACAACTCTCCTTGTCTGATGAATGCCCTAGTCTCAGTTTGTAATACAGACTTTCTGACATCACTATGACATCATCAGGGCTATTTTTTCACACTTGCAAAGCTCTTCCAGAGACACAAAAAAACATTATCCAACAGTTTTCACAGACTAATAAGGTCTCACCAGAACAAGAACGCTGATCTTGCTGTGTAAAATTGGTGGAGTTCCCCTTTAAAAAACTTTCAATTGTTATCAGACAAAAACAAACTTGATTTGCATTTCTGTTTAGAAAAGCTTTCCTTTCACCCATTTCACAGAATTTACTAGTCTGCACACGTTTGATTTTTCAAATTATCCATTTTCTAGTGGCACTTTTGGTGCGTTACCAATAAATTCCATCCCTATTATCATCAAGGATGGAGTAATTCTGTCATGGTCGGGCAGTTAAAAATGATAAAGATATTGCTGAGCTGCAACCACAGAGGTCATCAGATTTTAATACACCACACTTTGTGTTCCACACACACATTCTGCCTTTAATTACTCTTTTGCAGTGTTCGGTGTGATCTTTTCTGCAGTATACAAATTATTCCAATCAACATACACATATTACACATCCAGCCATCATTTCCCAGTTTCCTTGTCTTGACAACACTGTCATATTTGTCTGCCTTTGTTCCATTCAGCAAATCCAGCAAGTACATGTACAAGTCAATTGCCTGTGGCACATTTCCATCTTTCTTTTCCCCACTATCACAGACATTATCACATGCCTAGCCACAACGTTAGCAGAAAGACATACCCCCCTCCCCCATGAATTAATCTGTCAGGAGCAGGATCTCAGCATTCCTCTCCCTCTGCTTCTTATCGTCGCTCTGAGGCAACTTCTTAAGTGGGAACATGAGATAAGTTGAGTCGGAGGAATGAGATATCACAAACTAAACTGAGATTTAATTTGTGATGGAATTTCTAAGCATACGGTGTGACACGGCACAGGTAACACTTTGGGAGGTATGAGCTCTCCATCTGGGCAAACAATTGCTCTCCGCCTGTGCAAACAATTCCTAATTACTTCTGCCTGATTAACTGGAGATTTTGACCCGAGTCCCAGACACAAATAAGCCACAGGTGTGTCGCACAGCCGCCACATGATGTACGCACAATACAGGCACACATACTTTCTGTTTGCATTATGCAACTGGTTTTACACTGACACAAATAAACACCATAATAATCAAGTGAACAAACAAGTCTGGTTGACTTGCTACAAAATGACACTTTTTGTCATGCAGGAGAAATGTTGTGATATTTTTTTGTGGAATGATGGTTTTCATTAAATATTCCACTATAGAGCTGCAAAGATTACTCGACTAATCAATTAGTCGATCGACAGAAAAATAATTGCCAACTATTTTGATAATCGATTAATCGTAATTCTTCATGCAAAAATGGCAGAAAATGCTGTTTGCAGCCTCTGAAATATGGAAATGTCCTGCTTTTCTCTGTTTTATATCATATTGAACTGGATATCTTTGGATTCTGGACTGACAAAACAAGACATTTAAAGACATCGCCCTAGAATCTGAGAACTGGGATGGACATTTTTCACTATTTTCTGACATTTTATAGACCAAATGACTAATCGAGGAAATAATCGGCAGATTAATCGACAATGAAAATAATCGTTAGTTGCAGCTCTAATTACTTGCGATAAATAAACAGTAAATCAGTTCTGCCTTTCTGCTAATTTCAGTATTCTGCTAAAATACAACAAACTGCTTGTTGAAAGGAAGCTATTTCTGACATTTCATTGAACAAAAAGTGTCTTTTGTTATGTGTTTATTATGAAAGTTGATATTGCGATGACGATAAAAAAAAACGATATATTGTGCAGCCCGACTATCAGTCAGAATTTATTTTTTTAATTAGCATCTCTAACGAGTCGTTTTCAGTTCTCGAAGCTCATTTGTTGCAGCTTTAGCTCCTAATTTAACTTTCTATTGCAGCTTTAACTTTTACATTCACAAAAGCAACAAATGAAACATTTTTTGTTTGTTAATTAATTTCCCTTTCTGCTCTTGTTTTTATTTATTTTTGTCTCACGCAGTACGGACGCGAACCAAGCGATTGGGCACCACTGGTCGTTTAAACGGCCGTATTGCACACGTCATGTCAACAACATGAGTATAGTTTGGACGACCAGCAGCCCCCCCCCCCCCGCACTCCTGCTCACTTATCAACCGAGGAGACGGACGCCTCTCTCTGTCGGTCTTCTCAGGTAACTTTTACACGTTTCTTTTCTGTGTGGACTCATAGGATTATATTGGTGGTTTGAATGTAAAACAACTCGCTTTGGAAAGCAATATCAACAACAATATGCAACGTTTTGGCTCGACACAAAGTGTGTACGGCAAAGCAGGAAAAAAGATTTAAAAAAAACACACAAAAAAACAAGCAGAGATGTGATATATATTAGACTAACATTCAAATCTCTAATTTAAATTTGCATAAAAAATACACTCCATTTAAGTGCGTGTCCTTGTTAGGACAGTGCTTATAGTTAATAGCACAAACTTTCACTTTTATTAACAAATGAAAACTGACATTTTATAGATCGTAGATGAATTTGTTTTTTTTAATTATTTGCTATATTAAAAGCAGCTACACATTTGGTGTGTGGGACAGTTAAAGGGATAGTGCGGATGTTTGGATGTATGAGATGGGGGGTCGGCACGCCGCCAGTTTGGAGAAGCAGACAGGAAGCGAAGCAGTGTGCTGCTGTGGACGAAGTTTGGCTTCTTTATCTTGCTGTCAGTCCTTTACGACGAGGAACTGAAGCCGTTACGTCGCGCTCTTCAAAAACACCAGACTCCTTTGACAGAAACTGTAATTTTACCTCCCAGAACACATGGGATACTGGTCTATCACTGCCTCCTTTTTTGTGACTTTCAAAGGGTTAGGATTCAGATTCACCAAAGTCACAAAAAACACAAACAAACTAAACGTTCGAGGCAGCGGTAGACCAGCAACTCTGTGTTCTACGAGGTAAAATTACTGGGTTTTTTCAAAGGAGTCTGGTGGCTTTGACGAGAACATAGAACAGCTTCAGTTCCCGAAAAAAGTCACAGTAAATGTTGAAAAAAAGTCAGTAAATGTTGAAAAAAAGTCATAGTAAATGTTGAAAAAAAGTCAGTAAATGTTGAAAAAAAGTCATAGTATATGTTGAAAAAAAAGTCATAGTAAATGTTGAAAAAAAGTCAGTATATGTTGAAAAAAGGTCATAGTATGTCAAAAAATGTCATAGTATATGTTGAAAAAAAGTCATAGTAAATGTTGACAAAAATTCAGTATATGTCAAAAAAAAAGTCATAGTATATGTTGAAAAAATGTCATAGTATAATATGTAGAAAAAAGTCAGTATATGTTGAAAAAGTCATAATATCTGTTGAAAAATGAGTTGAAAAAAATGCCAGTATAGTACATTGAAAAAGTCATAATAGTATGTTGAAACTGTTTCAAACTGTTAGTTTGGATTCACCAAAGTCACAAAAAAAACACAAACTAAACGATCGAGGCAGCGACAGACCGGCAGCTCCCGTGTTCTGTGAGGTAAAATTACTGTTTTTATCAAATGAGTCTGACAGAGTTCTGTCCACAGCAGTTCTCCGCTCGTCTGCTGCAAGTAACAACATCCAAACTATCCCTTTAACCTCGGTACGCGCTGTTTCTCATCAACAAATGTATTGAAAATGTATTTGAGAAAAACTCACCACTAACCTGTACTACTTGCAACGACCTGTGGTGATTTCTGCAAAACCTTTTAATTGTTGCGTGTGACCTGTAAGTCATCGTATCATAGAGATGTTTTGTTACATAATGATCTGAGCGAGTGCTGCTGTTTCATGGGGCCACGTTACTTTGAGTTTGCACTGACCGTGTTTCATGTCTGTTGGTTTTGTTTGTGGAGACTGCACAAAGATTGAGAATAAGATTGACGATGGCGATGACACACTGTAAAAGATGACTGTTACGCGCCGGCAGTTGCTCGTGCACTAGTTTGTGTGTAAATCATTATGTAACCATTAGTGTTGCTATTTTAGAGGGTTTTAAGGTTTTTAAAACTGTATTTTGATGTGAAATTAGGCCGACTGTCTTCCAAAGTACTTGATTCTGTCACCAGTGTTTTACTGTGTCCTGCCCTCTCTGGTTTTCCTCACTTTGAATGTATTTTTAGTTTGACTCCTGTCTAAGTGCCTGACCTTCGTCTCTGTGCGCTTGTTTTTCTGTGGATCTTCAGCTGCTGTTTTATTTTTATTTTTTTCCAGTTTGTGCACTAGGGTATGTAGCTGGATTCTTTGTCAGTTTAGTTGTTTTTAAATGTGCTGTTACTTTTACTCTGCTGTAATGTTTTTACAATAAATCTCAGCTGAGTTCAGTTTCTAAGTGTACGTTTCATTTTTGAGGCATTTTCATTTTACGTACTTTGACTTTTCCAGTTGAAGGTAAGAATTTTTTACCTGAAATTAAAATCTTTCAAGACTTTTGCTGCATTTCCGCTGCATGGTATGGCTCGCTGTTTTTTGGTTTTCCATTAGCAAAAGCTGTGGACAGTACCTGTTATGTGAATTAATTAATTTGCACGAATGAATTACATATAAAGTCAATGTAAAGACGCGATTAGTCGCGAGTTCCGGTCGGGCGACGCAAATGACGCTCATTCGCTCAATCTGAACTCCCGCAGCGAGCGACGCGAGTCAAAACAAAAGATTCCAGCGTCCAAACTCACGCAAATTAAGCGAGTAGA
>JAOVVB010145353.1:0-11952 GCA_028570985.1 Heterobranchus longifilis
GTGTGTGTGTGTGTGTGTGTGTGTGTGTGTGTGTGTGTGTGTGTGTGTGTGTGTGTGTGTGTGTGTGTGTGTGAAATTTTGCCAAGGTATGGAGACCAGTGTTTACATCACGGCAGTATACTTAACAGCTCAGCTTCGTTTGCTACTGCTGTGAGATTATAAATACATTCACTCACTTTGTCTATTTTTATTAACTTTATCCAGAAACACTAAAAAAATGAAAGTTAAAGTCAGGGTCTGTGTCCTGCACGGGGGCCTGACCCAGAAAAAGAGGTTAGTGAATTTGACTCAGGGTTGAAGAATAGTTTTCCGTTCCACAAACCAGAACTCACTTTAACTCAGTTACTCTGGTAGTTTTTTTTTTAAACAAACCCTGGGTGCTTTCCATTCTGCTAATTATGCGTCCTCCCTCCCTCCCTCCCTCCCTCCCTCGCTCCCTCGCTCGCTCGCTCCTCCGGCCTGTGGAGTTGATCGAGGTTTGAAGATATTCTGATCACTTGAATGTTCAGAGTTCTCCCAGAAAGAAAAGTGAAAAGAAAAAGGAATAATATGGGATGATTTGTAGCCATGGATGTGTAATAAAACCTGGATCCAGCGTTCGAGGCGGAGCTGCGGTCTTTCCTCTGAAAGCTGCTCAGTGGCACATGAAGCCAAAAAAGCTCAACTGCCATCTTGAAAAATCGCCGGATGAACGGCACTACTTCCGTGTTATGGGGCCCACAGAGCAGACGCACTAGAGACTTCCGCCGACGGATCCGGCTAACTTCAATGGGGATTAAATAATTAAATCTTGAGGCTCTTCTAGACTCCAAATGTTATCAAACCAAACGGATCTAATCCTGATAGAGAAACGAGTCATTTTGCAGGGGTTGTGATGCCGGAAAAAAAGTATCTATGGATTTAGAGTCATTTCTTTTGCCATGTAAGTCTATGGGGAAAAGTATTTTTGGGCCCTGTCATCACATGATGGACGCCATGGTTGTAATACCACCGTTTGGCCACTATGTCAAATTGGCTTCAACGGTCGGCGTTCTTCCTGAGGGCCTGATTGTGAGACTGTAGCTTAAATATCTACGGTGGCCGAGAAGTGTTGAATGAATGCAAAAGCCGAAACGCAAATGCAAAAGCTCTGATCTTTTTTTGGGCCAGAGCCCCCCTATCCATTGTCCAAAGCACTTTGAAATTGCTAATACTGGGGTGTGGCCCTGGCAACCCCTGAAATCTGATTGGCCACCCTATGTGCCACCCCAGTAAGAGACCTGACCGACATTACTGTTTTTAAGAGGTTGTGGTGGACAACAGTGTAGATATGTGTACATGAAACTAGACGACCTAAGGGATCCATTGACACCATGTTATGCTAGCTTATCAGGAAGGGGGCTAAATAACGCTCCAACATTCTGCAAAATTTTGGCGAGGGAAAACTTGGCATGGCCGTTTTGAAAGGGGTCCCTCAAGATATGTGAATGAAAATGTGCTCTATGGGTACACCACAAGTCTCCCCTTTACAGACATGCCCACATTCTGATAACCCCATGCAGTTTAGGGCAAAAACCTGCAGTTTTGTCTTGAATTACATGAATTGAGTCTCACTGGAAAGATGAGACTCTTGTAGATTTAGTGAGCCCAATTCAGTACCGAGTACCATTAAAATCAAAAGGTGCCAAATTTCAGGACCTGTGAGCGTGTGCGCAAGCTTGTCCTTAAAAGTTTGGGACCCAACCCTACAGTTGTGGCGCTATCGCTGTGACAAAATCTGTCCACAGACATAAACACCTGGCGTTCTTCTTCTGTGGTAGTCCCCGCTACAGTCGGTGTCTCCAGGACCACATTTTGCTGACGCACACACACACACACACACACACACACACACACACACACACAGATTCACAAGGTGAAAACAATTCCACTGTTGCTGTCACGGCAGGTATTTAATATTTATAGCTCCTTGTAAAATAGAGGCTTGTATTTATTCGTTGGCATGATGATTCATAGCTCCGTTGATGATGTTTTTTTTTTCAGTCACCAAGTACGAACTTAACTCGGAGTGAGCCAACACATTCTCATAAACCGTTCATATAATGTCATACCAAAAGTATTGCATGTATAATATATTCGGTAGGTTCAGGCAACAAAACGACTTGATATGGATAATTTAAAAAAAACACTGGGATTAGCATTAAAAGCCCTACTTCCTACTTCCACACTCGGACTCGAACTCCGGTCCCCTGAAAGTCCTGCACACGCCCCCCCCCCACCAAGAACGTGTCTTTGTGTTTTCTAAACCTGGGCCACATATCTCACAATTACCTGCTATATGTACGAACTATAGTACATTACTTTACGTAGAAATACTACGAACAGGGAATGAGACCAGCCTGAGTGAACATAGTCAGAGTTGATGGAACAAAGACACTGGAAGGAAAAACGCTTGAGTTTCTCATGTGGTGGTTAGTCATGTGAGAGTTCAGAGTTTGGTCTGAGTTTATTAAACACAATTCCTGAAAAACAGGCCCCTGCTCGCTACTCTCACTTTGCAGTAAAATTGCCAATAAAAACACAAATGTTGATTTATTAGCATTAGATATGTTTAGATTATTACTAGTGACTGACACACACACACACACACACACACACACACACACACACTTGGCTCCTTGAGTGATGTCTACCTATCAAAGAGGGGACGTCCACAGACTGCAGTGCAGATTATGGACTTAAACACTCACACACCTTCAGGTCCTCTCTTGGCTAAAATGTAAAAAATAAAACCACCAGAGGGTTTTAGACATGATGTTAGAATGATTTAAAACATGTCCAACAGGGGACTTAAAAAATGTCCCCTGTTGACCGGAAGTCCACTGTTAGTGAATGTATTATGACGCCTAAGTCCACTATTAGATAGGTTCACAAGTGCACACACACGCGCACACACACACACACACACACACCCACACACACACACACACACACACACACACAGCTGTAGGCAGCAGGATCAGCGCGCCACATCAAGAGTGCACTCTCAGATCTGATCTAAACTCTACAGTGTTCTAGTCTGCTGACTTTATAGCAAGGAGGGGTGTGTGTGTGTGTGTGTGTGTGTGTGTGTGTGTGTGTGTGTGTGTGTGTGTGTGTTCCATCTGGGTGGTCAGCCAATACATTAACCAGTGCATTATGTAAACAACAAATAGTTAATGAGGAACAGTGAACCTGATGTTTATTTGTACAGCGATACATCAAAACAGAGCCATATTACTGTATGTTTGTGTAGACTTTATTTTACATTACACAACCTCCACTTTAACTGAATAACCTTGAAATTCGTTTTTGGTCTCTAACCAAAAGGTTGTGGGTTTGAATCCCTTAAGCAAATAACCTAATTTTGTAAAATAACTGTGGACCTGCACAGTGAGCATCAGCACTACACGATCATGTGAATATTTAAAGGCCCCGTATTCTGCTCATTTTCAGCTACATACTTGTATTTTAGGTTTCTACTAGAACATGTTTACATGTTTTAATGTTTAAAAAACACTTTATTTTTCTCATACTGTCTGTCTGAATATCCCTGTATTCACCCTCTGTCTGAAACACTCCATTTTAGCGCCTGTCTCTTTAAGACCCCCTCCCGTAAAACTCCAGTCTGCTCTGATTGGTCAGTGTTTCCTGGTCTTCCGCATCTGCGCTCTCTGCGTCTCTGCACCATCATTACAGCTGAGGGATGACTGTATCAGCACTGTAGCAGCACTTTCTACCTGTATATAATATAGTTGTGACATCACAACTGTACAGAAGTCCTGACGGCTCGTTTAAAAAACAGTTTCTGAGTATGGACTGTGTGTGTTGAGCGTTTTGATACTTTCACAGTATTCATATGGCACCTAGACCTGCTTTATAGTAAAAAAGACATGGTATCTCACTTTTTATAATATGGAACCTTTGACAAAAAATAAAAAACAAATATAAAACTCACTAACCTCAAACATTAGTCAGATGGTGAGATGTGGAAACCAGTCAATAACAACAACAGGCCATGTTCACATGTAAACAAAATATATATTGTTAGAGTTATAATGTTCATGATGAAAAGGTAATTTCACCCATGCAGTTGATTTGATTTTGTCTGACGAGGGTCCACAGTGTCAGATTTTGCAAATCCTTGCAGACCTCACTGTCAACATTTATCACTGGATCTACTAGGGATGTAACAATATATCAAATATCACAATTAAAAAATCATGTGAACGACAAATACAGGAAAACAATGTTCTTGCACAGCTGGGTAAGTCAATATCCTGTTTTAATTTTAAGCAAATGTTTAGTCATGATGACTCCCGGTAGCATCGAAAACTTTTAGCTGTACGCCGTTAGCATCATGTACTGAGGTTAGCACAACAAGCTAACAAGCTAGCGGGTCTGGATTGAATAGCTTTCACTCTGGTATAGTAGAAAAAAACTCCTTAGCCTGTTTGTATTTCTTTAATCCAATCACAATCGTCCTGGGCGGCGCTACGCCTCGGCTGCAGAGAAGGGACTTTGAGAACCTCAGGGAAGGAAGGAGGGACTTCCTGTCCACCGGGGTTTCCTCCCGGAGCGGAAGTATAAGGCTTTATACCGGCACTGTTTACATAGTAAGTCAGACTATGTGAATGGAAACACATCCAGCGAGTTTTTGGCATCATTACATCCCTAAGAACTACAGTACTTCTGCTTAAATAATGTTAAAATTAATAGGTTCTGTGAATTGTTGTTTCTGAAAACTACAGTTTAATTTTTACAGTGTAATTTTTTTATTGTTTTGAGCAGCATGACTGTGTTCTGGCAAATAAAACCATATTGGCTGCAATATGGCCGCAAATAAAACCATTTGCGCGAGTGAATTACATATAAAGTCAATGTAAAGACACGATTAGATGCGAGTTCTTGCCAAGCGACTCATATGACGTGAATTACGCATCATTCACTCATTCGCTAGAGTTAAAAAAATCTGAATTCCAGCTACAAATGACGTGAGGAACTCGCACATATGAAACGAGTCAAAACAAAATATTCCAGCGTTCAAACTTGCACAAATAAAGCATCCGGTGTAAATATCTGCATTGGCATAAAGCTATCTGCATTGGATACCAATACATGTAAAGCAATAATACATTTACAAAATAGCTGTTGTGCATCTCCAACTATTAATTAATAATTATTATTTTAATGTATTTGTTAATGAGTGATATGAAGAAATATAATGTAGTGTTTATTCACTGTGACCAGCTGAAAGTGAATGGATCCGGAGGTAAACGTGTAGAATGATTGACATTTATTTCCCCACACCCAGTTTCACACAGAGAGGACGAGAGAGCAACGAGAGAAAAGGAGAGAAGAGCAAAGAGGAGCTGGAGGGAGTGAGAGAAGAAATCCACTGTCTCTCACTCTCTGTGTAAATTGTTGAATTAAGAGATTAGAGAAAAAGGGCTGGGATTACCGGAGAGACACTGAGGATCAAGGTGTTCAAACACCACCATTAACTAAATGCAGCATTTTTACAAACATCACACGGACAGTTACAGAGAACCCTGCTAGCCCTGCTGCAACACTGTAAAAAAGAAAACTGGGATTTTTGGTTAAGATGATCAAAAAAAAAAGTATTGTATAAGTTATTTGCTACAACTACCTTTATTTTCTTGTCTGCAGACTAAAATATACTCATAACAAAATCAGTTTGCGCACAACTATTTACACTGCAAAGTATAGTTATTAGAGCCTGCTATTAAAGTTGCTTGATATAGCTAGATTACGTCACGTGCTAATTTGCACATCCATGATGCAATAACTTAGTATTTACATACGAGGATCCAGACTCTAAAACCTTAAACCAGGGGTGTCAAACATGCGGCCTGCGGGCCAGAACCGGCCTGCCAATGGGTCCAATACTGGACGACTTTGCAAAGTGTGGAAATTGCAAAGAAATGCAATGCTCTTCCTATTTGTCCACTGGGGGTGGCGCTTAAGATATGTTATAAATTAATTTGCGTGAATGAATTACATATAAAGTTAATGTAAAGACGCGATTAGACGTGAGTTCTGGTCGGGCGACGCGAATGACGCAGCGCGATGACGCGAATGACGCAAATTCGCTTGAGTTGAAAAATCTGAACTTCCACGGCGAGCGACGCGAGTAATCGCGAAAATGAAGTCAAAACAAAAGATTCCAGCATCCAAACTCGCACAAATTACGCGAGTAGATTATTGTATCCGCGCCTGGTCTGAACGCAACATTATAGATGGTTACGTCTGTGTGACGCTACACTGTCAAACGTAGGAGCCGTCGGTGGAAAACGTCTTTGTGAAAAAAGAGAAAGTGGACACAGAATCTCAGGTTTTCCATGAAAAATGGACCCGTTCCTATTTATTCAGTTTGTTTATAAAAATATCAGAACTTGCAAGATAGACTGCGAGCAGAGAAACAGCTGTTTGAGGAAACAGCAGTCTGTTTTTAGTTGTTGCCATAATACAACAGTGAAATCCTGCTTTTAACTGAGTGTTTGAGTAATAATAATCTCATGATATAATATATAATTTTGTATTAGTCACAGGGGACAATTTCAAACTTCACCTGTGTATCACAAAATGAAGCCAAAGTTTCCCCACAAAATAAACTTGATTTTTTTTAGCCAAAACTAGTTTCCACACAATAACTATGATTTCATATCCAAGCATACATTACATTGTCCGAGCATTCAATTAAAATATGTCCATTGTGCTATTTTAGAGTCGAGCGACTGACAAAAGTTGACCTTTTTCCTGATGTCAGCACGTTCTCTGCAGACAAATCCACATGTCTGGTAAACACAAGGTGCTTTTACATGATTCTTACTAATCGACTAATCGTCAAAAAGTGATAATCGACGAAGAATAGTGATATATTGACAACAATTGCCATGAAATTTGGTACAGATATTAAAAGTTCCTGAAGATATTCAAACGACTTTGTTAATCCTGTAACATTTTTTTCTAGCACTCGCTGGAAAAAAACAACCCGCAGACTCGCAAAGTGGGTGGAGTTATTTCAGGCGCCCATCGGCTCCTTGAAGAACAAGTCATGCTTTCCATAGACGATATTAGGTGACTCACACGTGGAGCACTTAATACGGCATGGATCGGTAGAAACTCTCCCCGCCTCAAAACTCAACCTGCATTCAGCGCAAAGGTCTAAAAATACTACAGGACAACCTCCTCTTAATAACTGTCCCCTCAGGACAAAGACTCAGGGCCATCCAAACTAAGACATCCCATAATTACCTCGAAACCATCCAGTTACTACACGGCTCCTCAATTCTGCACCAGCACTTTACAAAGCAAAGCACCAATGTTGCGTTCACACCAGGCGCGAATAAAATAATCTGCTCGCTTAATTCACGTGAGTTTGAAGGCTGGAATCTTTTGTTTTGACTCGTTTCATACGCTCAAATTTCTCCCGTCATTCGTTGCTGAAAGGGAAGATTTTTCAACTCTAGCGAATGATGCGAATTCACGTCATTCGCATCATTTACGCTGCGACATTTGTGTCATTCGCTTCATCGCGTCGCGTCATTCACATCGCCCGACCAGAACTCGCGTCCAATCACATCTTTACATTGACTTTATATGTAATTCACGCAATTTATTTTTATTTTTTTTCATTTACGCTGCGGCATTTGTGTCATTTGCGTCACCTGACCGGAAGTCACATCTAATCGTGTGTTACATTGACTTTATATGTAATTCGCACAAATTAATTTTGTCGCATCTGGTGTGAACGCAACATAATGTTGCGAATAAAATAATCTGCTCGCTTAATTCATGCGACTTTGAAGGCTGGAATCTTTTGTTTTGACTCGTTTCACATGTGCAAGTTACTCCCGTCATTCACAGCGGAAGTTCAGATTTTTCCACTCTAGTGAATTTGCGTCATCGCGCCTCATCGCGCCGCGTCATTCGCGTCGCCCAACCAGAACTCGCGTCCAATCGCATCTTGACATTGACTTTATATGTAATTCACACAAAAAAAATGTATTCATACATTATGTTGTGTTCACACCAGGTGCAAATTAAATAATTTACTCACTTAATTCGTGTGACGTTGAAGACTGGACTCTTTTGTTTTGACTCATTTCACATGCGCGAATTTTTCCCGTCATTCGTTGCTGAAGGGAAGATTTTTCAACTCTAGCGAATGAGCGAATGAGCGTCATTCGCATCCTTCGAATCCTTCGCGCCGCATCATCGCGCTACGTCATACGTGTCATTCGCATCGCCCGACTGGAACTCGCGTCTAATCGCGTGTTACATTGACTTTATATGTAATTCGCGCAAATTCATTTTCTCGCGTTTGGTTGTGTTATAATGTTTTGTTCACACCAGGCGTGAATAAAATAATCTACTCGCTTAATTCGCATCAACTTTGAAGGCTGGAATCTTTCGTTTTGACTCGTTTCATATGCGTGAGTTACTCGCGTCATTCGCCGCAGATTTTTGAAATCTAGCGAATTTGCGTCGTTCGCTTCATCGCGCCGCATCATCGCGACACGTCATTTGTGTTATTCGCACCGCGTCATTCACGCCAGAACTCGCGTCTAATCGCGTCTTTACATTGACTTTATATTACATTGACTTGCGCGAATTGTTTTATTTTATATATAAGCACTCTGTTCTTACACCAGACTTTCCTCTTGGACTATTAATATCTCACATCCACAGATGTATGTAATGTAAGACCCGTAGTATGTGAATGCAACACTTTACATCACGTATCGTTATTTTATTTTGTCTCTTTTTGTTTTACTTGTTTGAAATAAATTAAACAAAAACTTTCCTACTGAACGTAATCCTGGCAGGATCCGAGTGTGCCATGACGTTGCATTAATTTGTTTTTATTAGGAGCAGGTCAATCGCCATGACAACAGAAACTTGACAGGCTTGTTAGCAGTGAAACTATAATTACAATCACATGCAAAGGTCATTTTGATTGATCATTTCAATGACATTTAAAGAAGAAAAACAATGATGAAAAAAAGGTGTGTCTCAGTTTGCACGACATGTTGTAGCCTGGCAAGGGGAGAAACACACACACACACACACACACACACACTGCATGCTACAATGCTCTAATATGCTAATTTTAAACAAGGCGTGCCCTCTCACCCTCACCTAAGTTTCCACATCCCATCACATCACCTGTTTGTTGAAACGTCAGCAAATGGACCTTGGGTTTAGACTTTTTTCCTTTTATTTATTTTTTTACATTTATTGAAACAACATCCTTGACAGTACGTCTCACACATCTCTACATACACGAGAAATATTGCTGACATGACAAAATAAGTCGCAATACAACGACATAAGATATACACACTTGCCCCAAATGATCAAATTAAATCTTTACAGAGTGTTCATTTTACTGCAGGATAACAGAAGACTTTCAAAATAAATGTCCATCCAGAGTTGCAGTTTTTGCAGTTATTTTGTTTGTGTTTTCTGCACCCACGGCACGGAATATATTGCAGAATGACTTTAGACTCGGGGAATTAATCGCTCTAAATGCTTTCAAATCAAGAATGAAAGAAAGTGAGGCAGACTCATTAAGATGCCAATGTTTTTAATGTTTTTGTCCGTTTTTTGCGTTTTCTTTCTGTAACTGTGTTTTTATGCTGCTGCTGCTGCCTGTCTGGGCCAGCTCTCCCTTGAAAAAGAGATTATTGATCTCAATCGGACTCTCATGGTTAAATAAAGGTTAAAAAATAAATACAGAAAATGTTTTCCATACAGTTCTGAGCCCACTGGTCCATGGTAGGTGGGTGTGGCTTAAGCCAGTTTATTGTAATCATTTTACAGACTGTCAATACAAGAACTCTGAGCATATTTAATTTGTTTTTCCCCAACCATCTTAGAAATACATTGCCTAGAATTAACTTCTGTTGTTCACTTTTTTCCCTTCTATATTATTTGTGTACAGCGGCCACAGTATGTAATTGTGATGTCCAGTAATGTGTGGTCACATTATGTGATTTACCTTTGTGTATAGTTTTCATGTTGCTGTTTAACTCATGTTGGCAGCAGAATCCCAATCTTTGCCACAAAGGGGCATTGCCTCCCTCGTGACTTGATTGCCTGTCATTGCTTTCTTTTACAGCGACGGGTAAAAACACACATGTGGTCAAAATAATGTCAGTACAATGCACATATAAATGCCTGTGTCTTTTTCCTGGATGTATACAAATCAAATTCAAATTGTATTTGTCACATACACAATCATACAGAGTACAATGTGCAGTGAAATGTCTTATGTACCCTTAAAAAGGGAAACAAGGCAATAATTAAAGGAAACAAGGCAATGAAATGAGTTCCAATAAATAATCAAAATAGATATTCTAAAAGTGCAAATGTGCAATAGTGTTGCAGTCCAGTATAAACTGACACAGACATACTTTTAGTTTATTTGGAGTATCAGTAGCGGAATGCCAACCAGTAAGTTAACACAAGCTTCAGAGATTTTAACGTTTTGTTTTATGACATAAAATACGTCTGTAAATAACCTGCTGCTGTATTTTGAAGCTTTTCCGTGTGTTTAAAGCGGTTGCTAACGAGTGGCTAAATGAGACGACAGAGGTTGTCGAGGACATTAAACGCAGTGAAATGCGACCGTTGGTGTAGTTCCTTTATAGCCTGACGTTAGCTTTTTACTTCTGGCAATTGCACTGACGCTTCTAAAATCATAAAAGTGGTGTTAATATGGAGAGATTATCTTACCTTTCTTTGCTCTGATTGGTTGTAGGTCAGGTTTCGTTGCTCTGATTTGTTGTAGGTCACGTTTCGTTGCTCTGATTGGTCGTAGGTCACGTTTCTTTGCTCTGATTGGTTGTAGGTCACGTTTCTTTGCTCTGATTGGTTGTAGGTCTATCCAGTTCCATCCAGATGCATTTTGGTCTTGGAAATCAAAAATGAACTGAGAGGTCCCAGACTAATTTTGCATTTGCGATTTCATCTGGTGATGCCAGGCTAGTATTGTATACATACGTGCATTGTACCAAATACATGTGTACAATATGGAAAATGTCTCCTTCCTAACAGTGTGTGAGTCCGTGTGATTTGTATCTGATCTGTAAGCCTCGGAGTTCAACTCTGGACAGGCTGATAAATGACGGCAATTAGAGCTTTCTCATTAATGTTGTTTTTAATCCAGCCCATCCACATAGGGTATTCATCATCTCCCTCTGGTACCACGCATGCATGTGCAGGTGTTTGTTTATGTGTGTGAGCGATTGTGTGTTTTGATAGTGAAACAAGAGACAGACGGTGACGGGAAGAAGGAGAGACACAAATCAAACGGAGAGAAACGAATGTCGAGCGTCCGCCTCCTCCGTCTGTTTCTTTTGGCTTGATGTCGCCGTTACTCCAGTGGAATGGGAGAGAGGAAGTGAAGGGAATGTGAACAGACACACACACACACACCAGATCCATGACAACTGTGCACACACACACACACACACACACACACACCTGTTATGTTATGGTTTGAGGTTTTTGTTTTCTTCTTCATATCCAGTCATTTTTCACTCATTTGGAATCGTGAGGATGAAGTTCTTCCCATTTTCGAAGGAATTTGTATCGTATTCATAATGTATTATTATGATTCAACGCATTCTCATAAGCAGTTCTTATAATACCACACGAAAAGTATTGCACAGCAGTTCGTCTTCCGTCATTAACGTCGCGATTAACGATTTGGTAATGATCGTAAGTTTAGGCAACAAAACGATTTAGTGTGGTCAGTAAAAAAACACGGGGTTTGGCATTAAAATCCCTACTTCCTACACAGACTCGAACTCTGGTCCACTACTATACTGTATATTGTTGTAGTACTGCTGCTGCTACTACTAATTCTACTACTACTACATCTCACTTTATACAATATATTAC
>JAOVVB010145364.1:0-11952 GCA_028570985.1 Heterobranchus longifilis
ATCTTCCATGATTAATGACCAACAAAGAAAACATCACAACACTTTGCTGCGCCAACACGTTTTCACTCCCGGATTTCAAATCAGACCGACGTGGCGGCTCGTTTGGAAACTTTTTCTTATATTACGAAAATAGTTCACTGAAAAATGTGTTTCTGAAAACACTTAAGGCGACAAATAAGCTGTGCAGTTTCTGAATCTGTATGAATTAATGTTTATTTCGGTTAAAGTCGACAACCAAAAAAGGAATAAGCCCAAGGCTATCCTATTACAATCTATTACGAAAACCCAGAATATCAGCAATACTGTCTCAATTTTAGATCGAAAACTGAGGGAGTTTCGAGAGGTGGCGAGTCTTTCTGGATGCCCCTGATTTGCATAACGTAGCCCAGACCTCAACTTTATGCAAATGAGGAGCTGGTAACGTGACACCCCTTCTCTCAAAACTTGCTGTGGTGCTCCCAGAATGCATTGCACGGCTGCTTACATAGAGAATGAATGGGAAGCGTGGAAATGACAGTACGTACCATCACACAGCAGCTAAAATTTTGGCTCCAAACGCCATGAAAAACACTTATTATTTTTCATAAATTCAGAATTTTATATTTTAGAAAATAGTCTGGAAATACAAATATTTTTGTCCCTACTCTTTTCTTTTTTCCTTTATTATCCAGACCTGGTAATTACTAAAATCAAATTTCATACTTTCTATACTGCGTAGGAACCCTGATAATTTAAGGAAAATGAAGAAGTATTCCAGTGAGTTCTGGTTGCAGGTAGACACCAAAATAAAAAGAGGAAAGCTTCAAATTCATAACTGATAAAATCTTGTTTTTATGAATCAGGATGTCCAAGGTGAAGATGTCAAAACATCGATTCGCAAACCTTAAAATAAGCCGGTTGCATCAGAGTTTTGCGTCTGAGCTTTTGAAGGTTTTACTTTGAAGGTTGTACAAACAGCAAGATCTTTAGTATGCTACATACACTGACCAGTGCTGCAACACAGCGGGGCAGAACTTTAAGCTTTTAAAGTTTTGTTTAATGAGCCGCAGGACCAACGCAACAGTAATTTTACGCAGTTCATCGAAACATTAAACGGTCTAGAATGTACCAGCGTAAACTCTTAGTCCTGTTATTATTTTTTATAGGTCTTTTGATTTCAGGTGCAGATGTAAAGAGACCACAGTCGTTTTGATTACAAATGATTTAACATCAGATGTGAAATCAGCAGACAACCACAAGCACTCATTTAGGAGGAAACTGTAGATTGCTTGTAGGCAGAGAGCCAAACAATGATGAGGCAGATGCTAGAGAGCAGTGTGTGTGTGTGTGTGTGTGTGTGTGTGTGTGAGAGAGAGAGAAGAAAAAACGATTATTATTATATGTATATATACAACGGATTCTCATAAACCATACATGGCCCGGTCATGTGATAGAGACGTCATTAACATTGCGATTAATGTCGTGAATTCAGTAGGTTTTTAGACCACTGGTTCCCAACCTGGGGGTCTCGACCCCTACTAGGAGTCGCCAAAGCTTCACGGGGGGGTCGCGAGGCCTTCTGGATTTTAAGGGGTTTAAGACAACTTTAAATAGTTGGCCTCTGTTGGTTCTCAGCATTTCATTTATTTCTAAAGAAACTAAATTAAATCGTTATATTTAAAGTTTGGATTATATATAGAAACGCGCTATATAAATCCCATGTATTATTATTATTATTAACCATTAACCATTATATAAACCACATAATACAGACAGAGAATTGTATTAAAAGTTCCGAAAAATTACAGAAAAACTCATCAATAAACAAAATTCATCCAAATCACACAAACTTCCTGCAGTTATTGTGTTCATTATATTGAATATGAAATATCTACAAAATATCTCACTCAGTCAGGGGTCGTCGACTCAATGTGAGAAAAGGGAAAAGTTTGGGAACCACTGGTTTAGACAACAACAAAACAAGTTGGTATAGTTAGTAAAAAAACAACACTGGGATGGCAATAAAATCACATTCAAAATCTGACTGCCTACTTCTGGTTTTGGTACATGTCTCGGTCACGTGATATATGCATCATTAATGTTGTGAAACAGGACTAATTTGATAAATTTAGGCAACAAAACAACTTGTTAAGGTTCGTAAAAAACTACTGGGATTGGTATTAAAATCCCTACTTGACGTTCATGTGATACACACAGACTCGAACTCTGGTCTCCTGGGTGAAAGTCCTGTGTGTGTTTGTGCGTCAGCCTGATATATAACATTATATGTTGAACAAAGAGGCCTACCAGGCTAATGTACAACAGCAGACAAACTCCAATCCCCAAATTACATATTTAGTCTCACTTTCTTCTAAAAATGCCAGCGGAAACATATGATTCTTTCTTTTGCAATTAAGCGCAGTGCCTCAGACTCTGTGACAGTTAACACTTGTAGTTGCAGCACCTCGGAGGAGAGTGTGTTGAAATAAAGACGAACGGCATCCAATTAGAAGACAACAGGAAACTAGGCCAGTGGAAGTTAATGGGAATACACAAACAGTCACTTGTCGCTTGTTTTCTGTGAACATCGTGATCGTTTTTGCCCCAGTCACAGATCTTTCTAACGGGTGTAATCTTGTAATCAGTACATCTGAGAGGAGGTGTCGTCTGTGCAAACCTCGCGCCAACATGACAACATTTTGGGGAGAAGAAACGTCTTGTAGTCTTACAACCCAGTCTGAAAAATAATGTCGGCATTGTACGTTACTGCAAAACATGGATATGTAACATTTGTTTCATATGTATCATATCAACATATATATATATGAGTTTCTCATCAGGATGTGGAGGAGACGGTGGATGGCTGCCAAGAACCCGGTTATTTTAACGAGAGTTGGGGACAGTAACTGTTGATTTTTGTTTTATTATTACATTTATTATGTGGCCTAAACTTTTCTTTGAATTTACAAAACTGTGACCGATGTGAAGTGTCAAAGTTTGCCACGTAAAACTGACTTTCGATGAAGATTTTGGAGAAAAAAAGTAGAGAGGTGAAGTTCCGCCCCTTCCGGTGGACCCCCGGAAAATATGAACGGTGGAGAATGGAGAGAGATAAATTATCCCGTTGTGCCATGAATTACACTTATTACACAAGATAATTTTGCAAGTAAAGAAAGTTTGTCGTCGGTTTGTCGGCGTACTGTTTGATTTTGCGTGAAACCGCTCAGTGAGCTACAACTCTCGTCTAAAAACATTAAACGTCACCTTGCTTGCTACTTGCTAACCGCTAGCTAGCTAGCTAACGTAGCACACGCATGTAACATTGTCTTACCTGATGTGTTTTATCCAGAGATTCCTGGTCTTTTTATCAGCCAGGAAAGGAAGAGTCGGGGAGCGACATACTGTATTTCAGCTTAGTCAAAAACAGTTTAATTACCCTAATTTACAAATTTGAGTTTGAATTAAGCAACATTTTTAATTATAGGTGAGTTTTTAAAGCTTCATACAACTTAAAAAAGTTAAGTGAACATAAATTGATTTTTCTTATTTTACAGGTAATAAAAGATTTAAGTTAGCTATACTTGATTTTATTTGTTATGTGAAAACAAAAAATACTTAGTAAATATACTTGATCAGAAATGTTTGTTTAACTTACAAAATTAAATTAATGTCACTTAAAATAACCTAGTAAAAGCTACTTAATTTATAATGTTTGTTAACATAAAAAAAAAAGATTAATGAAACTTAAAACTTTCGATGTAATCCATCGGAGCTTCAGAGAGACGTCACTGTAGACTGGAGTCTTTCTAAATATGTTTTTTTAAGTCCTATACTTCAACAGTTTTGCAACAAACTGCGACTTTCTTGACTTGCAAAATTATATTTTAAATGGACAAACATCATATTATGTAATTCATGGCACAACTTGGGACCAAAAAGTTAATTTGTCTCTCTTCATTCACTCCCATTCATAATTTTTCCAAAATATTGTCCCATGGGGACCACAGGAAGGGGCGTGACTTCACCTTTCTATATGATTTACCATGAGCTCACCTTGATATTTGCTACATATGAAACGCACAAATATAACATACCTGTTGTTTGCAGGAACATACAATGCTTACGCATTTATTCTGGCGAGTGGGTTGAGTGTTTAGCAAACAGTAATTCTGAGATTTACAAAGTCTTAGTCTGCAATACTGCAGCTTTTAAGTGTAAACATGATGCAAACACAGGCAGCTGTATTGTCGGTTTCTCACTGGTCCGATAACACACACATTAACACTCTTCTTCACACACATACAGCACTCGCAAACACAGACGAATCCATACACAATTAAACAAATCACATGTTTCCTTACAGTCACACACACACACACACACACGCACCTACACACATGCGGCCTCTGGACCCCATGCCAGTTGCAGCTGTGCTTCCACAGAGGAACAGCAGGACCGGGAGCGGGGCTATTTCAGGCTGCGGCGGCCAGATTGAATTAAAGCCGGATTAATCCCTGTAGAATTTGTGTCATTCTTCCAAGCAACACTAAATCCAAATCAAATTATACAACCCGCCCCCCGCTGCCACCACCGCCGCCGCCGCCACCGCCGCCACCATCCATCCATCCATCCATCCACGGTACTGTAGCAGTCAGCCTCAAGTGCACGCATGTGTGTATATATCACTGTCGTTTCCTCTCCTCCGCTTTCCGCCTCTTATTTTTCTCCCTCATTCTCAACCACATGATCTATGTGTCGCCCTCTCTCCCCTCAGCCAACCCTTTGCTCCTCTCCAGCTGTGACTGATGGGAGGGAAGTTAATTGATAGTGACAGCCTTTAAATCCAGTAGAGCAATCGTTAAATGAAAGAGGACTTTGGGACGGTCATTGAGTTCAGTCAACTTCGTTTTTTTTTGTTTTTTTTTCCCCCCCTGGTACTGGCAACACTGAAAACTGGATCACTTATTACAATTAATCACAGAAAAAGACACATAACTCATATAAAACAACAGGACTGAACACACCGACATCTGGATCTCGGCCATCTGGCACCGAGCCGACTGACATTTAAAGGAACACATCAAGAACTAAGTTCGTTTTCACCACCACGTTGGTGGGTGATTGACATTTTGTCAAAAGTTTCACAAAGTTTTATGACGTATTACTTTAAATATTAAAAGACATTAAAAGACTATAATGCATTAATGTGACTTTTGAGCGATTCAGGCTGGAACGATCCGGACCAAAACTTCAGGCCTTTTCAGTACTCTAATATACAAAAAGTTCTCGATTATGTCTAATATGATACAAAAACAGCATGCTCTTAGCTATAAATTAATACTTTTTCTCTCTTCTTGCAGGTCCAAAGCCAGGATTTCAGAAAGAAAAAGTTAAAACCTCCGGGGCTGAAAAATGAAGCCAAAAACTGCAGTTCCTCGAATGGCCACTTGAGGCTGGCTCCAAAAGCGAGTCACTCCTCATAGACCTCCATGTTAAAATGCCCAACTTTACAGCAGAAATAAACATGTTTACAGCCTGGTACAAAAAACAGGTTTGGTCTCTCTTGCTAATTTCCCCTTTCATGAGAACTGTACTGGGAGTGAATTTTTTAAAAACTCACCCGTTTAAATTATATTAAAGCTTAAAGTTATGCATAATTAATGGCGTGGAGACTGTAGGCTTCATTCAGCCTGCCTCAGCTCCATCCATGCTCCGCCTCTTTGCCCATTTTTGGATTATCCGGGAGTCAGGCACTGCCAAGATGGCGACGGCCGGAGCCACCAGGAGCCGCCCACTTTGAGCTTCGTTTTGGCTCTTCAGAAACGACGTCACAGAGACTATGTCCGTATTTTATACTGTTTACTATGTGATTAACATTTTTTAACTTTGTGTACTGAGTTGGTGATATTCCCTTGTTAGGCCATCTGATATAAGCTTTTTATTATTAAATAATCAATGGATGATGTCATTCTTCAGTTAGTTTGGAGTGCTGAAGCATATAGGCCGCCCCAGATTGTAGCTCTAAAGTTCATTCTTTTTCATAAACTTGAAGTTACTTATTTAAGTAAATCATAAATACAGCTGTCACTAAAAATAGTCTTCTATATAGGCTACATGCTAAAGGCTCATCTGAGATCGTAAGAAGATAATCAAGAATTGCACTTGAGAAATTCTTAAGAACTTCCAACTCTTTTCTTATGAAACTTCTGGAGTTTTATCTTTTAAAAAAAAAAAAATTACTGTTTATATATACTTCTGTGTTTTTTGTGTTCTTGTGTATGTACTGTATCACCAAAACAAATTCCTTGTATACTTGTATACTTGGCAATAAAAACAATTCTGATTCTGATTCTGAGAAGTTCATAAGCTTGAAAATAAAGAAGTTCTTAAGAAATCGGCTCGAATGTAAGAAAATAATCAAGAATTGCACTTGAGAAATTCTTGAGAACTTCCTAACTCTTTTCTTATGAATCTTCTGGAGTTTTGTCTTTTTTTTTTTATCTCGCTAACGTCCTATAAAAATAAGTAATCTCTGGGACTCCCTATGTTCAACAGGGGGTTGATGTCATCTGTAAAACTGCTGCGTACTCTTGAGTACAGTCAAATTGTTCATCAAACACTTAGAAACAGTAGAGTGAAAGTACAGTAAGGGAGGTATCAGCGGGGGACCGCGTCACGACGGGGTTTGCACTTAAGTCACAGTAACCCACTGCACCGCGCTAATCTGGGAAATGTTAATCTTCAATCCCCCTGAACCACTTTGTAAATCTCCTGATGAGAATTCAAGAACCACTTTTCATCTCAACCGCCTCCTCACATCCGCTGCGTTTCCGTGTTTGATTTGTAGGATAAAAAAAAAAAAAAAAAAAAAGGATTTGCGTGAGTTGAGTTATCATGTCGTGTGTGTTTATGTGTGGGCGGTTATACGTCCGTGTGTCAGTCGTGTGCGAGTTTCTGTGTTTGACGGACGTACAGGAGGAAGAGAGAAGATGCGTGAGAGTTGGAAATGGAGAGAGAAGCAGCAGCAGCAGCAGCAGCAGCAGCCGGTGGCGTGAGGCGGTGGGGAGATGAGTTCATCTCCTGACAGCGCTGACATGCTCAGCTAACAGGGGAAATCTTTCACTTTCTCTATCTCTCTCACACACACTCGCACATGTGTGCACACACACACGTCTTTCTCACGCATCATTTCACATCTTATTCAGCAACACCGTTTCTAACTTTAACTTTTTAGCCACACACTTGATAACACGGAATGAAGAGTGATTGTGTTTTTCAGGTGATTGTTTCAAAATGTTCCTGGTCTCTGTTCTGTGTCAGTATCGAATATTTTTTCGGTAACGACTGAAATGTGCATATTTTGATCAGATAGTTCCTGATTTGGAGGTTCTGTGTGTAACTTTTTACATGTATTAAGAACCATAATATCTACAGACTTTATTCTTTTTTCTATAGAAAGCCAAGGTTTCTGTTGTTTTATCCGCTCATAACAATGAGCATATCTCAAAAATGAAAACAAATGTACATAGTTCAAATATCTTCTGGAGATTTTGTTAATGTTTCTCTCAGAAAACTTTTGGATCGATATGTTTTTTGTGTTTATTTAGTCAAATTTGATGAAAAAACATGTCAGATTTTTGTAATTCTTTCTATTTATGACACAGTTTCAATGCTTTATCAATTATTATGCTTTATTGACTTACATAACCTTTTAGCTTATGTTGTTCAGATTCTTGGGATATGATACTTTTGAAAGAAATGCCATCACAATAAGCAAAAGACCATTTACCTTTAAAGGGACTATTTTACGTATATTGCAGAGTTTAAAGGGTTAA
Organism: Heterobranchus longifilis; assembly: GCA_028570985.1. Lineage (NCBI taxonomy): Eukaryota > Metazoa > Chordata > Actinopteri > Siluriformes > Clariidae > Heterobranchus > Heterobranchus longifilis. Next base: position 7,815 of record JAOVVB010145364.1, read on the forward strand.
GCTTTAAAGCAGAAACCACAAAAATTGAGTCCGCGAATGTCAACAAACGACCGGCACGGCACCCACCGCAGCACGGAGTCCGCACATACCGTGTTTCCGTTATATACGTTTTGCAGCGGCGAGGAAAAGTCAAGGGATCACCAAAGTCAGCAGGTTTCATCATTTGGGGTCCAGTAATATCTGTGCAAAAGTTCATGGCGATCAATACTTTAGTTGTTGAGATATTTCAATCTAGACTGAAAGCACTGAAAACAGACATTGCCATACATGCCGCTAGCGTGGCCAACGACTTCTAAGGATATGCAGCCCTCCTCTCCGGGCTGCGTTTGAACCCCCGGCAGGGTCTTGTTTGTCGCCCCGGGCTTTACGCGGCTGCAGCGCCAAACAAAGAGACGTGAGGGTATACAGAGGAACAGCGGAGGAGAAAAAGGGGTGAGAGCATCCAAAAAGGGAGCTGCTGAGGAGAAGATTAGAAAGAAAGGATGGAAAGAGAGAGATTAAGAGCAGGGGCGAGTCTAGGGAGTGGCCTGGGGTGGTACTGTAGGGGCCACCCCTGAAATCTGATTGGCCACCCCAGTAAAAGACCCAGGGGACCGCCGGCGACCGATCTCGGCCGACTTTAATGTCTTTAAAACGCTGTTGTAGGCTGCGTAAATATTCACATCAACCATGTCGTGCTAGCTTTTCGAGAAGAAAGCCCAAAGTTACATTTTGGCGAGGGAAAAACTGTCATGGCCATTTTCAACTTTTTCCATTTTCCCTTGACCTCTGACCTCAAGATATCTGAATATTTAGAGCATGTGCATTTGTCGTGAATGGCGGAAATGACGCAAATGATGCACATCACTTGAGCTGAAAAATCGGAACTTCTGCGGCGAGCGACACGAGTAATCGCACGAATGAAGCGAGTCAAAACAAAAGATTCCAGCGTCCAAACTCGCGCGAATTAAGCGAGTAGATTACTTACATTCACGTCTGGTCTGAACACAACATGAGACGATCAGTTTCTGACACCGTCAGATATTTGTCCCAGGCTATCTTTGGTCGCAGACCGTGACATCTGTCGTCTTTGAACCTCTCTCACAGTGCGACACAGGAACACCGTTTTGGAGCCACGACCGCAGATTTTGCCACGTCTGGTCATCTTTCGACAGCCCAAAATCTACACCGGGTTTAAGAGGAGGCAGCCCTCCCAGTATTATCTCTCTTTAGTGGTTGTAAATATCAAGATGTGATCCAAACTCTTTCTACCCTCTCACAACTCCATGGGTCTGTCTCTGCCATTTGATGTTCTGTGTGGGACTGAAGCACCCTTAAATCAGCTCCACTGGCTGCGGACTTAATTGATTTGGAAGGTTTCCAGCGCCTCGGTGGCCAGGATTACATCCTAATGTTCCACGTCTGCATTAAAGATTTAGGGAGGCCTTTAAAAAGCCTTCGAGCAATGCAAGTGTCCGGTGCATACACAAAAACACGCCAACTAAATTCTTAAAATTCCAGACGCTAACAGATCGTGGTGCACCTGAAAAAGTAAAAGGAGTCATTCATAACCCGCAAGTCCTTCCTTTGTAATTATCCTAACTGCTGCCAAAACAAAAAGGTACAGAAGTCAGATTCCTTCAGGCATCGCCTGAAACCACGACGCTCGAGGAATTCACAGGACACACACACCTGCTTCTCTTTCTCCACTGCAAGAAGGAAACACACGTCCACACACACACACACACACATCTCTACACCCCAGAGTAAATGTTGGCATTGTATGTTTCTGCAAACCACGGATATATTACATTTGTATGATTCATATGTGGTGGATATGTTGAAAGTTTGTTTATTTTCTGTTGCGGCTTGAAAATGAAATGTTGAAATGTTTGCGATATTAAGCCCTTGAGCTTTAATCATTGTATGAGGAATGATGAGCAATAAATGCAAAACAGATTGTTTCCTTACATATTAAAGGTTATATTGATATAATTTTTATGTAGACAAAAACAATAATACACCCACAGGCTTTTAGAAAGGTGCAGAATAAAAACTACATTATCATAGTGATTTAGTGTGTGTTTCCTGATGCTGCTGTTAGCTACCTGCCAGATGTTTCTGTGCCTGTGAGACTGTTTTCCTTTTATGTTCTGCTTATTGTGATTGTATGTAAGTAGTGGATGTGTTGGAAATATTTGGATGTATGCTGCTGTCTTTTAAACTTTGACATTTTATTTATTTTTTAGCCTGGTTTCACTCCGGTACTGTTACAAATCTGAAGTCGTCAGCGACAAACGGAGGAGAAAAACCAGGGAGAACGTTGGATGAACTTCTGATCGTTGGCTGAAAAGCCAAAGTGGACACTTTTCTTCTTTACAGGTTTGATATGGCAACAAGTGTGAACTGACGTTAGCACATATTAGCCATTTTTTATTTTATTATTTAACCTTTATTTAACCAGATAAAATCCACTGAGATATGAAATCTCTTTTGCAATGGAGACCTGGTCAAGAAGGCAGCGGTTTCATCCCAGTTGCACAACAAACAGACAAAACCACAAACAAAACAAAACAGGTAACAGGAGTACAGAATTGTAAATGACTAAAAGCCTGCTAGCCCAGATTGAAGAATAAAACAAGCAAGTATATTCAATTGTTCAAACAATATGGTTAGAATGTCAAAATATTGAGATGTTAAAACAATATATATAGCCGTGTTAGCTTTATCGTCCACGTAACCCACAACGTTACAATTCAGCATCTGTAAACAGGATCAACAGCGACTATCGTCAGCCACAGTCCTTACAACCTCATAATATGTTGTCACCGTAGGGGTGTGCGACATGACAATATTAGATCGTGGATGATTAAAATGTCTCCACGACCTTCCTTTACAGAGAGATCGTTGTTGTCGTGCTACAGTGTTTTCCCTGCATAGCACGCTGCTAAATGATTAGCGCTGCTGCTATATAAATGCCTTTTATCAGCAACTGCTTGTACCAAGCGTGCGCATGTTACGTGCGACACTCGAGTGTGGAGGCAGCGGGGGAATGACACATTAAGTCAGCGATGAACTGCCGTTAATCGTGAGACAAACGATGTGTGTTTGTCACATGTGGAGTCTTCCAGCTCCGACGTTCAGCTTGTTGTGCTAACCTCAGTACCTGTCGCTAACGTCCGACAGCTAAACGTGTCCGTGTGGAACTTGTGAACTTTGGTTCTGCATTACGTGCTTCAATCTACATACCAACCCTGCTGTGCAGCCTGTGTGTGTGTGTGTGTGTGTGTGTGTGTGTGTGTGTGTGTGTGTGTGTGTGTGTGCGTGTGCGCGTGTGTGGTAGACTGTAGTCGTGGTGTTCTCACCTGCAGCATGGCAGCAGCCAGGTAGACGGACATAAAGATGGGCGTCAGGGTGGTGTGTCCGCTCTTCATCAGGTGGATGGTGTAGAGGAAGATCAGGTGACCGGGGATCACCAGCAGGAGGAGCACCTGAGCAGAGCGATGATTGGCTCCTGAGAAAATACAAATAGGATTGGGGGGGGGGGGGTTAAAGGTGAAAATGTTGCAGGAGAAAATAAACTGTCATGTATAGAGGACAGACTCAAATCAAAAACAAATACAATAAATAAATGAAAAATAAATGTAGGCATGAAGTAACTGATAAAAATGTGACATAAAATTATATTTCTGTTTAATTTCCTTCTTTATTTATTTACCTTTATATTAATTCCCCTATTTATTTATTTACTTTATTTAATTGTCCCTTTTATTTATTTTTATACATTTTTAAATTAATGAATTTATTTTCTGTATTATTTTCCCTTTGCATTCTTCCCTCAATTTGTTTCCCTAAACTTATTTTTTTCTGTATTATTTTCTTTATACATTTCTTCTTTATTATGCAAATCAGGGTGCGTGTGTCATAATCAATGTTGGAACTAATGTGTCAGTAACTAGTGCTCTAACCAGGGTCCAAAAAACACACAACTGAAACACTCTCTCACACACACACACACACACACACACACACACACTGAAACGCTCTCGCACACTCGTATGTGTGCACTCGCGTGTGTGAGAGCTTTTCTGAATAATGTCCCTAGCGGCCCCTCATAATGTGTCTTATGCGATGTGTTTATTGCTAAAGTTGATATTTC